>CAKAOI010026263.1:19863-47120 GCA_916701655.1 Sebastiscus albofasciatus | reverse complement strand
GAACCAGTTTTGCGAGATGCTCCCCAGTCTGCTGTTTGTGTCTTCAAACCCACATTCCTCCAGTCAGTCAGCGCCAAAGTAACAGTGTCCCGACCCCTCGGCTGCATGCTCGGTTACAGAGCGGTCAAAGCATTTAACCTGAGCTCCGCTGCTGCATAGACCTCATTACGTCGGCCAGCAGAGCATACCAGAAGAGGCCATCTCTAAAACCAGGTGTCAGCCAGTCATTACTCTGCTGTCTGACCCACACAGAGCAGCTGGAAACATTCTGGAGCTAGGTACGGAAACACTGAGAACACACTTCGATGCCGTCGGACCGTTAACACAATAGCTCCTAATCAGCATCAGCCGTGCCGTGTTCAGACAGAAAATTGTGCTTCTGTCTGGTCTCCAGTCTCATTAATCAAGTGACTATAGAAGGTATGTCTGGCCGCACGTGTGTCTCATAAGTGTAGGCGTGCAGCGAACCGTCTGCTGTTTTTGTACATCGACTAGACATCAACGCTCGGCGTGCAGCCCCTGACAAAAGACCGCAAACTATTTTTAGGATCACCAGGTGTACGTGCTGGGGGATTGGATGGGTTACAGTATATACAGTGTGTCTGTGGGTGACTGGGAATGTGTCACTTTATTAGAACAATAAGAGCTCTCTGATAACAGCTGCAGCAGTCTGCCATGGCCCGGCTGTTCTGTTGTCTTTGTAACGGACTTATAACGTTTTAGTAGACTTAGGACTGTCAATTGATGAAAAAATGTAATCACGATTAATCACGTTTGTCCATGTTTAAAGCTTCAGTAGGCAGAACGTTTTTGGCATCTTTGGGCATAAATTCCATAATCACCTTTCAGCATATTGTAATTCATTCATTTCAGAGAGAGCGTTTCTGTTGAGCGTTCTTATTGGCTGTGCTCCAGCTGGTAGGCGGTGCTTGGTATTTCCTCAACTGGTCTCAACATGGCTGCTGGGTCACAAACTTTCTAATTTTATAGCTAAACAGTACACTACAAGATGTTTCTGAAAACATTTTAGGCGAGAAATAGGCATTGATTCATATTTGATCAAGTATTTAATACTCTTATCAACATGGGAGTGGGAACATTTGCTGTTTTGTGCAAATGTATGTATATATTTATTATTGGAAATCAATTAACAATACAAAATAATGATAAATATTGTCCAGAAACCCTCACAGGTACTGCATTTACCGTAAGAAATATGCTCAAATCCTAACATGGCAAACTGCAGCCCAACAGGCAACAACAGCTGTCAGTGTGTCAGTGTGCTGACTTGACTATGATTTGCCCCGAACTGCATGTGATTATCATGAAGTGGGCATGTCTGTAAAGAGGAGACTCGTGGGTACCCATAGAACCCATTTTCATTCACATATCTTGAGGTCAGAGGTCAAGGGACCCCTTTGAAAATAACCATGCCAGTTTTTCCTCGACAAAATTTAGCGTAAGTTTGGAGCCTTATTTAGCCTACACCTCCAGAAAATCGAATCGCGGCCCGTCGGATTTTTAAGAGGTTACTTTTAAATCGCAAGTTGCTTTAATGTGTTAAAGAAATTAGTGCCGTCAAAACAAATTTGCCTTATCACATTAACTTCCATTTAAAAAGTGTTTTCGTAAAAGTCATGCTGTGCAGATTATAGCTCAATTAGAAGCACAGATACACTTGTCTTTTTTCTTTATTTTCTTTTGTTTTTCAAACCTCTGCTGGTATTTGTAATGAATTGATATAAAATTCATTCTTTCTCTCTGTTTTCTTTTGTTTTTTTCCAGATGATTATCACCCTTTTGTTCCCAAGCTGGAGAAGAGCGTCAGCGGAAGCAGCCCATCCAGGGATCGCCTTCTCCTCACCGTGACGATGCTTCTTCTGGCCGCTCTCTTCATCTCCTAGCAACGGCCATCCCATCAGCGTCACCATGCCAACTAGCCTTGGGAGGGTGTACAGTATCAGCGGATGGGAGAGTTGAGTGGCGGGGGGGGGAGAGAGAGAGAGAGAGATTGAGAGAGAGAGAGAGAGGAGAGGAGAGTTAAGATACCACAAATAGAGCAGAAGGCAAGAGGAGCAAGAAATGAGAGATTTCAAGCATCACAGTGTGAGTGTGTGTGTGTGTGTATGTGTGTGTGTGTGTGTGTGTTTGTACAGCTGTGTGTGTGGGTTTAGAGTTGAAAGACCTTCAGGCACTCGGTGACACAGACTGAACCGTATGTTGCATTAAAGTCAGCCTGCGCATACAGATGCAGGTGTGGTAGACAGTGTGCGAGCGTGTGTTTGTGTATGTCTGTGTGTGTGAGTGTGTGTCTGAACAGGCCACAGGTTGAGCTTGTTGAATCATGCACACACCACACAAAGCATTTATACACCAGGAGAGGCGGGGCTGAAACCCTAGTAAAAAAAAGAAGAAAAAAGCATCAAATCCGCCCACCCAATTGGAAAAACTATTTGAAGACTTTCCCCTGGATCTGATTGGCTGAAACACTTCCTTTAGGGCTAGTTGCCATAGTTTCTTGCAACAAGAATTGAACTGAACTCAAATGAACTGAATCAGATAGATTTCATCAGAACTGAACTGAAAATTGCCTTTTTTTTGTTGTTGGTGTTGTTATTGTTGTTGATCTTGATGCTGGGAACTTGTCCCAGTCCACGGAGGGGAAAACCAGCTGACGAACTGCGCGGGTCCCGTGTAGGAGACTAGTCAAAGTAGCTGATAGTTCATAAAACGCACCCTGGGGACTCCAGACGCCGCCAGTGTTTTAGTTGTCATCTCCACTCTCCGTCTGCTGTGTCATCCTGTGTTCACCGTCAGTCTGCAGCACGTCTCCAACGAAGGCTTGGATGGGGTCAGAGCATTTAAAACGATGAATCATTCACTCAAACTAAAAGAAGAGGGCGAGGAGGGGGGGGGGGGGGGTTACTGTAGATGTGCCATTGACGTCGATGATGTTATAAGTTGCTGTGTTACTTTTCTGTCCCGCCTTTCAAGCACTCGGTTCGTCCTCTGTCATCTCTGAGGTTAAAGAAGCACACGATGGCTACGGAGCAGCCATGGATACTCAGCAATACTGCCCTCCTCTCAACCCGCTGCAGGCTGTTCGGAGGAGAGCAAGAGGAGCAGGGAGGAGGGACAAAAGGAGGGAGGACGGTCACTCACGCAAAGCATCTACAAACAGGTCCATGTCAATGGAACAATGAGAAGCTCTCCACTGATCAAGTGTCGGCGTAGCAGCCCGCTCTACCGATCTCATCTCTGTAAAACCCATTCGTCAAGATGCCACATGTTTCTGTTTCTGTTTTGAATGTTTGTGCGTGCTTAAAAGAGAAAGTCTGAGTGTGTCACGTGTGTGTGTTTTGAGAGCGAGAGACTATTTTAAATGGTACTAACAGCCTGAGAATACATCCACATACTGTACATCTTATTAAGTATGAAAATGCAAAATCAAAAAAAAAAAAATCAAAACACAAACTAAAGCAACAAGTAATACATACAAACCAAGTGCTTTGGTGGGGAGGTACGGCAATTCAAAACTCAAAACAACTGTACCAGTCGGTTGCTTCAGAATAGCGTTTCCATAGCAACTAGCACCTTATTCACCATGGTTACCCCACCCTGCCAACGATGGACTCTAGTAGGGCATGGCTTACCATAGTAGCTGATAACAATGATGAAGGTGAAGATGATTATAATGACGACGATGATGATGATGGACTGCGAGCCGGCCGACGCAGCGGGCTCACCCACCGGCATGTGAGGCGTTCAAGCACTCGTGTAAATGTCACAATGGACAAAGAATGGAATAACTGTCTTGAATTTTGCCAAGGTGAAATGTGATGTAAGCATTTTTACAAACTTCAAGCTCAGTTTTCTTGTGGTTGTTTTTTTTTTTAAATTGTTTTTGTTATTATTTTTGTTGAGTTCGCTGTGGTGTATTTTTGGTTGATCTTGAGGGGGGAAGACGGGGGTTTAACAGTTGGAGAATTTGGGTGGGTTGAGCCATATGTAGACTTGGGCCGCACTCTGTGAGTCTCTTAGTCAACTTTGAGGTTCAATTATCTTGTGGAGTATGATTTCCAGAAAGCTCGATATTGACAAATCATATATAGCTGTGGTTCCCATCCCCCCCTTTAAAGGACACTTTACTCATAGGATGAGTTTACTCATGGCAAGGAGTATTAATCAAACTGGTGTAAAGTGTCTCCTTTTAAAATCTCAGAGAATAACCCTGATGATGTCACTCGGGTTCATTTGGATAGAGAGGCGAAGTCCGTCCCGTTCCGGTGGACCCCATGGGACCTTATTTCAGAAAAAATAAGTACGGCAGTCAACGGAGCGAGACAACAAAATGTTTGATCCCGTTTGAATTACGAATCACACATATGTTTGTCAATTTAAAACATCATTTTGCAAGTCAAGAAAGTCGCAGTTTTGTGTAGCATCATTTAGTTTTGTGTGAAACCGCTCAGTGAACTACATCTCTCGTCTCGCACAACATACGTCACCAACCCTAGCTAACTAGCCAGCTCAGCTGTGTTCCGAGCACAAATGGAACGTTATCGTACCTGATGCGTTTTATCAGCGACAGCAAGTTTTTTTTTCAGCCGGGAAGAGAAAGAACGATCAGACATGTTGCTCGTGTGAGTACATCCCAGTACAAAACGCACAGGTATCGTAGCTTCAGCAAGAGAGACGACACTTACGCAACTTTTGGGTGTGTAGTCTTTCGAATTACGTGTTAATACATCAACAGTTTTACCACAAACTGCCACTTTCTTGACTTACTGATTGATTACTGTACATATTTTTTTCCAAAATGAAGTCCCATAGAGGTTTTAATCTCAATGTGACTTCCTAGTTAAATAAAGGTTATATATATATATATATGGAAGGGGAGGGATTTTGCCTCTATAGTCAGGAGTCAGTGACCGGTTCAACGAAGGAATTATACTTCCTGAAGAGGAAAAATGATACAGTAATTCTCAAAGTCTGAAATCATGAAGCAGATTTTGTCTGATAGAATCTTTTGTGTTTTTGTTTGTGTTGCGACCTCCTTGCGGGGTCCACTCCACCAGGTTGGGAACCGCTGATATATCATTATGTTTGACATCATTGTGTGCTTATAGTTCAGGAGTAATGTGGCTTTTTTTTCCAAAGGTGTGTGTCCGTTAGCTAGATTGTTTCCTCAACAAAACTTTGGACATCCCTCGAGTCAACAACGAAAGCACAGATTCTTTAAATTCATAGAAATGTAACGGCTCTCGTCGCCCAGACAAGAGATTATACACGTGGAAACACACAGGGATCATGTAGTTTTGGAGCATCATCGAGAACATTACATTATGACACAGTGTGCGAACCAACCCAGGTGGATATATGGCTCTCAGTGGGAGGGGTGGGGGGGTGGCCTGGTGAGGTAGGAAGGGTTTTGGGGTCCTGGTGTGGAGCGGGAGGGTTGAAGAGCTGTGCGAGAGGGTCAAATCACTCTTCAAGAAGTTGCACTTAAGAACTTAGACACGAGAGTAAGACAGCGTGCCCGTCTGAATGTGTGTGTGTGTGTGTGTGTGTCAGGGAGAGTAAGAATCAGAGCTCATTTCTGTTTATCACTTCATGTCCGCGTGCAGGAACTTTAGTGTGAGATGCTGTCTGTGTTTGTGTGGTGTCAGTGTGTACAAGTGTGTGTGTGTGTGGGGAGTGAATGAATGAGTGCGTGAGCAACAGTCTCTTTGTTTCTGCTCTTCCCATGTGCATATGAGCGAGAGAGTGCGACTGATTGTTGTCTGGCAAAAGAAAAAAAAGCATTTAATAGTGTTGGAAACAACAGTTACAATCATGTTTACCTTCGACTGGAATGACTTTAAATGAACTTGAAAATAAACTGTAAACTGAACAAACCATAACAGAGGTTATAACAATGATCATGATAACAAAAATAATAAGCTTACAAATCTTACTTTTAACAAGATGTGTGTTCGCCTCTTTATTTTCCTCCCTTTTCTAATCCCCCCCTCGCCTTCCCCGCTCTCTCTCTTGTCTTTGAGGATCTGAAGAAGAAAAAAAAAAACAGCAACAAGCATGGAGCTAATCCAAGACAACAGATGGAGGGGTTGCAGGAAAGGTTTTTCCTGGTATATTCAGTCTTCTGTAGATAATGTTGTTTGGGAGCTCACACAGATGTGATTTTCCATATCAAAGTTGGTGTGGCGACGCTCTCCCTCGGCAGTAATACCTTTACACGCTCCGATTAGGAGAGATAAGCGCTTCAATCACCGGCCCAACATTTGAATGACAATGGGACAGTGTGTGTACCTGTGTGTCTGCGCTGGCTGATGGAGGGATAAAGCTGCTGCTGATGTCACAGCGCAGCCAGGCTCGCTTGTCTGTGATCTTATGCAACAGGTCTTTGTCATACAGACGAGATATTCTCCGCTGAGTGACGGGACGGCACAAGAAAGAAGGTCGACGGATAGAGGTCAGCACTCGGGTCGGTGTTGTAGGAAGAAGATGAACGCCCACACAGGTGTTTTCATTTAGTCTGGCTCATTAGACTCTGCTCAGGACCGTGTGGGCGTGTAGAGACTGTAATTGATTCACGTCTTCTTGAGTCTCCTGACAAATTACACCTTTATCATTGTTATTGGTAGATGAAGATCTGTGACAGCTTCAACCTGAGCAGAGGCCTGATCAGTCGGAATAATTGAAAACACCTGTGTGGTTGTCCAGAGGCTTTAAAAGACAAAGGTTGGTTGATGAAAGATATCTATATAGAGAGACAGTCTTCTGGCAGCAAACATCATACAAATTGAGGTTTTGGAAGGAAAGTAACTAAAAGCTAGAGCTGTCAATCGATTAAAATATTTAATTGCGATTAATTGCATGATTGTCTATAGTTAATCGCACATTTTTTATCTGTTCAAAATATATCTTAAAGGGAGATTGGTAAAGTATTTAATACTCTTATCAACATGGGAGTGGGCAAATATGCTGCAAGCAACAAGTGTGTCAGTGTGCTGACTTGACTTTGACTTGCCCTATACTGCATGTGATTATCATGAAGTGGGCATGTCTGTAAAGGGGAGACTCGTGGGTACCCATAGAACCCATTTTTATTCACATATCTTGAGGTCAGAGGTCAAGGAACGTTTGGAGCGTTATTTAACCTCCTTCCCAACAAGCTAGTCTGACGTGGTTGGTACCAATGGGTTCCTTAGGTTTTTTAATTCCATACGATGCCAGTATTTTCACTATAGCTTTAAAATTGATTGAGTTAATGCGTTAAATAATTGAGTGGCGTTAAAATGACTTTGCGTTAATAATGCGTTGACTTTTACAGCCCTACTAAAAGCTGATGTGAAACAATGTGATACCACTTCTCTGTTGACCACACGTACGGTTCCAGTCTAGATCTGAAACGATCAGTCAACGAATCAATCCGACAGAAAGTTCATCATCAACTATTATGTTAATCTACTAATCATTTCAGTCATTTTGTAAGCAAACATTCACTGCTTCAAGCTTCTAAATTGTGAGGATTTGTTGTTTTTCTTAATCGTATGTGATGGTGAACTTACTAACTTTTGGTTTTGGACCGTGGGTCGAATAAAATAAGCAATGATAGGATGTCACCTTGAGATTTAGGAAATTGTGACTGCGAAAAAAAATGGGATTTTTCTCTGGTTTATATTTTTAAAAAACTACAGGGTTTCCTACTCAGCAAATGTATTTTGGCTGGAGTCTCACTTTAATGAGACACAGTCCTAGTTTTGGCTCCAACTGATATGGGATGTGGTCCAGTTGTTTGCTTTTTAACACTAAATCAGTGTGCAAAACACAGGTGTATAAAAACTTACTTTATTTCATTTAGAAAAAGTACAATGTTTTGAGCCCAGATTGGCTCTTCATCAGGTTCATCATTGGTCCTGTTGTTTGCTTTATTAACTTCTGCGATGAGGTGTCCTTATAATCCTGCTGATCTAACGTAATCATCACCATTATCATTTCCATTTGGAAGCAGACGCATCATCAGCCCAGTGGAAGAGGATCCAGGCAGTGAGTCAGACAGACATTTGAGAAGTGAACTTGATGGACTATGACTGGTTCTAACCAGCAAACCATATTCTGGCAACATTAAGTCTGCTTTTCTGAGAATCACCCTGACTCACTTCATCAAGCCTCCAGACATTATAAATCATTTTTTTTAAATAGTCAAAACAATCCCTCCCTTATTAATCTCAATCCAATCATTCCTCACCATGCTAGCTATTGTCGTTAAAATCCAACCCATCAGGAACTCACACATTAAAACAGACGTCTGAATAATTGATGCAGCTTAATTGAGGTAAAAGCCGTTCTGTTCTTGTATCTCCATCTTGAAGTCGATGCAGCTGCATCACAGTTTTACACAACAAGGTGAATGACTTGAAAAACAAATTGGGTTAAAGGGGAAAAAGTTTGCAGGACAAACATGCTTGTGAATTCACTTCTTTCTTCTTTTTGTGTCTCACAAATATGTTCCCACTCTGCAGTGACTGGAGCTGACCACTTGGTGCCGCTGTTCAGCCACAGCTTTGGTGAGAAGAGGTGCTGCTCCCTGATGCCCCTGCCTTGTAATCCTTTATCTGAATACATAAATCCATTAAAGCCACAATGGCCATTGTGTAACTGCAGTCATTGGGATTAAACATGCAGATTTATTTTACGGGGTTGTGATATAACCGTGTTTTGGCAGCAAGTTGAAGCAGGTGAGCTCATGGTAGAGAGTTTGTGTGGCTCCCCAAATGTGGGAATGTGTCTGAGGAAGGCCAAGGACGTGTACTCCCGCATACCAACCATTGAAAAAATTATGCAACAACTATGCATCCGACAAGGCAAATTCTTCCAGTCACGGGTGTCAAGGCAGTGTTTCCGTCTGCATTCATTTATCTCAATGAGTCAGGCTGAAGAGAAAATGTTCTGCCTCCTCTGATTGTGTTTGTTTAACAGAGAAACCAATGTTATGCATGGGCAGGCTTGTAAATGTGAAGCTGTTTGCGATAGGCTTGTTCTACCAATATGTGATACTCACACATGCACAAAATGTTACTCTGTTGTGAGGACCTGACATTACAATTAACTGTCTACACCGCAATGGCTAACCTTGAGACCCACAATAGACACGTTTTTGTCTCTGTTAGGGGGGTACAGGAGGTCTTTAGGGGGAGATAGCAGGTCAGCAGTATATGTCACATAGAAGTGGTGTACATCATCTGAAAGCTGGGAACCTGAAGATTAATTTGATATGCAGCACTCAGCACTATGTGACAAGTTGTTCTAGTCATAAATCAGAAATAAACACAAATTAATTTATGAATTATTTAAAATTTATTGTAAAAGTGTATAATTGATTTTGTGCTAAATTTAACAATTTTTTACTGCTCGAAAAATGATAAAAATGATCAATAATCCCTCCAAAATACCACATTAAGACACCAAGACCTTGAGGAACACCATAGAAAAAGTCATGATGTGATTTGGTATCAAAAACTTTTGACATTTGGAGATTTCTGCAGGAATTGCATTTTTCAGTGATTGGATGGCGAGCAACCCCCTTACTGTCAATCTAACGAGGAAAGCCATCCATCTTCTCAATGCTCTAGGTCTCTAGTTTGTGGTTGTAAAGTTTCATGAGGCTGTGATTATCCTAGAGGTCACCACAGGTCACTTTATACAGTGAGATCAAGTTTCAAGAAATGGTCTCACTGCAATGAAATGTCTCCTATGGGGACTAACATCATCACACATGAATACAATTGGGCTCATTGGATTGACAAGAATCTCAACTTTACAGTGATACCAATACAATTTATGTAATTCAAGCCTGTTTAGGGACCCCAGTATGCAGAAATATTCAAACATATAATTTTTAGAATAGGCAAAAATAACCCATTTATACTGCATGAAAACAATTGCATGGTTTTTGCCCAAAACTGCATGTGATTACCATAAAGTGGGCCTCGGTAAATTACCAAGGTGTATTGGTGTATGTGTATTAGTGTATTGTGGTAGTCTGTGTATTTTATTGTATTTTCATATTTGCAGTGTATTGTTTTCTCATATAGATAGGTGTATGTTTTAATTATTCTATACATGTAAATGCCTAACTAGGGACACAAGTTGAAAATTAGCAATAGCTATAAACTCTCTGTGCAGCGCATCAATTTCATGCCCTGTATTGGAACTATGTTAAATTGCATCGTCCCTATCAAATAGAAATCTAATCAAATCAATCTACAACCCCCAAAGACACGTAAGCAGAAAGAACGACCACGACACATATGAAACCGATGATAGTTGACACACGCCCTGCTGCTCCCCATGTGCTCTTAGTCATATCTATGTGGTGATGATGAGTCCCGTGACGGGACAAAGAGAAGCCCTCCTACTCTGAAAACCTGCTCCTCGCCACGTGAACACGCCTTTCTGTTTGCATGTTAATTCGGTCAACAGCCTTGAATAACGTGTGCTATTCAGTCCAAGGCATTACACTTAGCATAAGGGGTGACACGTGTATTCACACATTGTAGGTGGTGAGCGTGTAACATGCGTGTATTGGTGTTTTTTTGGTGTGTCGTGTGCTGAGTGATGCAGCATCTTTCCAGAGCCACAGAAGGTGCTGAGTCACTGATCTCACGTTGTGGCACCTCGGGCCTCAAGCATCAAGTCTGACAGGTGATTGAACTCAGGTGTGGTTGATGAAGCTTTTAATGGAGGTGAAGCCTCCGACATATCTCCAAAGATAACAGGCAGACTTCAGGGATGGCTGATTGAAACAGTTTTCTAAAGAAAGGTTGACGTTCATCAACTATTTGGAGCTTTTCTATGTTTATATTTGGATTTAAATGAAATGCAAATAAGCTAAAACCTTGTTCTTGTTCCTTTTTCTCAACTCTGCAAAGACATCACGTGTTTAAGATCTTAGAAGAATCCCCATTTGTACATGAAGCCCGTAATTCCGGTTACTGCCCGCTGGTCGACGCCAAAACAGCCCTCACCAGTGCTTCAGAGGGAATCCCACCGGGTTTAGCGATGCAATTTCATCACTGATCACTGATGCCGATCGTTCCATTTCTCAATCCTCGTGGTAAAAGCCTTTAGATTGAGGTGATAATCTGTGTCATTTTCATATAAATGCATTTCTGCTTTTTCTATTTCATATTAAATCAACTCATTTCACATTTCATTTAACCTCGGACGTTCCCTGGGAAAATCTTCTTGAGAACGGCAAGTGATTTGTCTTTGTTTGTGCAAGAACCAACAGTGAGTTCTTTCGGAGGAAAAAGAGGAAAACTAAGAAATTAACATAAGTAGTGAACACCAACATGGCTGAGTAGATACTGAAAAGAAGGCCACTTAAGAACAACGCAAACTGCACCACAAAAAAATCCAAAGAAAAAGAAAGAGATGCAGAGCTGCAGCATCTCCGCTCTGCACTCAATACATTGTTTCTTAAACCTTACTGCAAACATTACTTGTCTTTTATGACGTGGTTTGATTCAGGATTTGTTTGTCATTTTACAAAACATGTTTTCCACATGTTTCAATATTACAATCTGCAGACACTGAGCAGCACAACAGTGAGGAACAGCCCACAAGCAATTCAGTTGAGAGTTTGGACGCTGCTGAACTTTTCATGCCATCAGCCATGAAAAGGCAATCAGACTTCTGCACCTCCTTGCGTGACGTCTCTACCAATGTCATGTCGCATCTCCGCCTGACAAGTGCGCAAAACAGATGAGATTTTGATTACAGCTTCTCAAAGCCTCCCAGTTCTCTACATGTTTGATTTGAAGGCCAGGGGAAATCCAACAATGCCTAGAGAGCATCACGCTGAATGAATGAATAAAGTTAGTGTCTTGTGGATTAACTTCTGTGCTGACATGACAACATTATTGTTTTCTTATGATGCAAAATTCATTTTTTTTCTCTTAAATTCCCAGCAGTTTTGGTAGAATCGTGAAGTTATTACTGATCCCGTCTCCGGAGACAAGAACACATACAGTAAAAAGTAATTTTGTTTGCATACACTCAGATAGATATGAGCACATTTTCCTCCCCACAGACCAACAACCACATCACCCTGACTTTATTACACAGTGGGTATTTTTAACCATCTATATCTGAGGCTTTGATGAGATGTTATGACAGCGTTGAATGTAACACATTTCCCTCTTTAAATCTTCTGTCCATCTCGCCCCGTCATCCTTATTTGTACATTTCCCTTCACCCCCGATTCCTCATCCCTCACATGGATGCAACGTGCTTGGCCCCATCAGCCCTGCCTGCTTCGCCGTCTCTCCATTTTCTCATCCTCCCTCTGAACGGCTGCTCCGACGCTGTCAGTCGCCTCCAGATTTATGCTTTTGGTGTTAGTCACTGCCTGGCTTTCCCCTCGTCCTCACATCACATGCCCCCCTCTTCTCTAAGTTTAGCACTAATCCTCTACTTCTGAGACAGCATCTGTACAGCCCCAAACAGATGGGAGGGTTATATTTACTCTGTCTCTCAGTCTGACACACACACATCCATACAATGCACTGCACAGACATTTAAATACAGCGATGAAAGATGAGTAAATATGTAATTTGATCCCTGCGTGGTATGTCAGGTCAAGACATTAGAAAAAACATAGTTTATACGATGCACCTCCACATATGTGACAGTGTTTCCACGTGCTCATTAAACATGTTAGCACTCATCTCTGTATATTAATTCTTGGAACTGGTCTTAAGGTCACACAAGGTATCAGATGGACTTAATGGATTTAGATCTAATTGATTAATCAGAGCGGGGGAGCTACGTGGTTTAACTGTACCTCGAACCGAGTCATATCCTCTTCTCTTATCCTCTAATCACCAGATTATCTGCCCTAAGATTTCCGTAGTGACGGTCTTCATTCTGGAGTTTTTGTATTTCTGACGACAACAACAATAGTCTGCCCACATAATACTGTCCTATCTGTGACATACTGTATGATGTTTGTATCTATTCTTGCATGTTTTTCCTGAGCTTGATAGTCTGCACTGTTACCAAAGAATAGAAAATATTATTCATCTATTTAAAGGCACTGTGTGTGATCCAAATGTAAACAAAAGAGTCAATCTAAGACCAAAATTTACTACAAAAACTGGCACTAAACAAAATATAAAGCTAAAGTTAAAGGTACAGTGTGTAGGATTTGGCGGCATCTAGTGGTGTGGTTGCAGATTGCAGCCAACTGAGTACCCCTCCGCTCACTCCTCCCTTTCCAAGACTGCGGTAACGTGAGCCGCTGAGTGCAAAACTGTGGTAACATCGTTCACCTCTCTCAGAGGCCATCCTTACCATAATAACATTACTTTAGGAGCAACGGAAGTCAGACGGCAGCTGGCAATACCACGGTTGTACACTCTGTGGCTCACATTGCTGCAGTTTCACAAGCGTGTTGGAGAAGTACGGTGGCCTTCAGGTAACGTAAAAACGTGAAAGGCTCTCTCTAGAGCCAGTGTTTGGTTTGTCCGTTCTGGACTACTGTAGAAACATGACTGAGCAACATGGCGGACTCTGTGAAGAGGACCCGCTCCTTATGTAGATATGAAGGGCTCATTCTAAGCTAACGAAAACACAATGATTCTTAGTTTCAGGAGATTATACACTAATGAAAACATAGTTATGAATATTATATTCCATTTCTGCAAATAGATCCCCGGAAATGTCACACACTGTACCTGTAATATCTTTGACCAAAAGAAATCCCAAACTCAAGGTCCACTTACTGGGTTTTTTTCTAGAGCTTCCACCCATGTCACAGGGTCTTCATCAGTGGATGGAGTTCAGGCTCAACTTAAAGCCAACACGGACAAAATCAAAAGCAGCTACTGAACTCACATGTCAACAAAAAAGTAACAACTGAGCAAACTAGCATTGGGATTTTTTAGTCAAAATACAATTTTCAAGGTGAAGGATGAATTTTCATGCTAAAGTTATTATTGTTTTCCTGCTGCTGGTTTGCTTACATCAGTAACACAACAGTAAAACAGGACTATAGTTTCAATTACAATCAGTTAACTAAAAAAATATAAATTTTCAATCTTCAATTATGTGCAAAATTACCTGTAGTTAAGTATAAAAACTACAATTTAGATATCTAGATAAAAGAAATAGAAGAAATACATGGCCATCAAAGGAAATAACAACTATTTCTGAATTCCTGAGAAGTGCAGTGACCTTTTTCAAAGTTCTCCTGATTTCTGTAAATAACCCGCACATGACACTAGCACCATTAAGTGACATGTGTGGTGAGTGGGACATATGTGACGAGCTCGTCTGAATCATCTCTGTCGTCAAAAACATGACACGCACGTGTGCTCATCTATATACGTACACACACGCCCTCACACAACCTCATACTGTAAATTCACATATGCACACATTAAACAGTGACACAGAGACCCACACACTCACAGGGCTGCCATCAGGTTGGACATATTGTGTGTGTATGTGTGGTAGACTTCTTCACGCATGCAGCACACGTGCAGATATACAGTACAACCACCTGCAGCGCCCAGACCGCTGTTACACTCATGCATATATTCATTTATTCATGCCACACATGGGGGAAAACATGTTTACTTCACAACTTAAATGTCAGGTCAGGATGACAGAAATGATCCTCTGGTACATAACTAGGTGCAGATGCTCATCAGCAAGACAAATCTGGGCTTGGTTGGTTAAATGTGACAATTTCCATGCAGACTTAAAGCTGCGTTGGGTAGAAATGGAGCAAATATGATTAAAAAAAGTTCTTTTTATAAAACTTTTATATAAAAATAGATGTGCCTCTGAGTCCTCCGGTGCTCCTCATGGCATCTGCAAGATTTCACAGACTGGAGGAAAACAACCAATCAGTGCCGAGCTGAAACCTGCTGTCGTTGAACAGCTCTGATCAAACGGTCAAACTAGACAGCGCTGATCAAATATGAATCAGTATTCTGTTACTGTAATACCTCGCCTCAAATGTTTTCAGAAACATCTTGTAGTGTACTGTTTAGCTGAAAGTTTGTGACCCCGCAGCCATGTTGAGATCAGTTGAGGAAATACCAAGCACCGCCCACTAGCCGGAGCAAACTTTCTTATTTTACATCTAAACAGTACACTACAAGATGTTTCTGAAAACATTTCATCAATTCATAGCTGATCAGTGATGCCTAGTTTGGCCGATTAATTGGAGTTTGTGAGTGATTGACAGCTGCCTCCGTTGAATGAACAGCCAATAGGAATGTTCTCTCTCTGAAATGACCTGTGATTGGCCAAAGTCTCCCGTCACTGGCTAGATGTTTTAAAGCCTGAAAACAGAGCCATGAGGAGGTGCAGAAGTCTAGTTTTCTCTCAGAACACTTGAATTCTAAATTCTAGATTAATGTGGAATTTTTGCCCAATGATGGCAAAACCATTCTGCCTATTGCAGGTTTAAATTAAAATGTTACTCAAATTTACATTCTGTTTTACTACAATGTCACATATGAAGATCTAAAGTGATTCTAAAGTGTCAAATACTCCATCCATGTAGACTTGAAAGATAGCTTTAATAGGTTTAATTTCCTTATCTGCAGTCGGTTATCACGGATTCCAATGTGGCAAGTGATCCCTGCAGCATAATATACTCAGAATTTGGCAAAGTATGTTGCTTCCATTGAAATTGCTACCATGACCAGGACAAATGTAGCACAACATGGAAGTTGTGTATTTAGCCAGAGAAGTGGATTTGAGAAGTTGTGTCTTGTTTCTTTAATCCACAACTTGCTATTATCACATGTCAGTCAATGTACGGCTTCAACAAACCTGTTAATTTGCAAGTTATTTTTAGAGGTACTGGTAGGCTTATTGTTTTAACTTGGAGAGAGCCAGACTAGCTATTTGCCCCCGGCTTCCAGTCTTTATGCTGAGCTAAGTCTAAGCTACTCGACTCCCAAAATGTTGAACTATTCCTTAAAAGCATCCACCTTTCAAGCCTTGACGTCAGTGTTTAATACAGTGTTTAATAAAGTCACATTTTGGGTAGAGTATCACTTAAGGCCCGAATATGGAGTAAATTCTTTCTCAATGGATTTTTGTGAATCCACGTGAGCTTCTGAAAGAATCAACTCTTTCACGTGTCATTAATTCGTCTGCGAAAAGAGGGACAAAATAAAAGGATTAATGCTCTACTTTACTTGTTGTTTGGCGAAGTTGAGCTTTGAAAACCCACAGGGTGCACGTAAGTGCAAGCTCGACTGAAGCGCTGGATAATGGGCCATGGGGCATATGGTGTCGTCTAGCTGCTGTTTTGTCCCTAGATTTCCTCTTAATCTCTCGTGTCTCATTCTGACTCTTTATTTTTCTGTGAACTGCTTTTCATGCATCTTTTTTGTTTTTTTACTCTGAGAGTCCCATTTCCGTTTTTATCCACCCGATTCCCTCAAATGCCCGACGACTTTGAAGCAAACAGCTCAGATGGAAACACACACAGTCATGTTTCCATCACTTTAGAGGACATTACATTGACTTACATTCATTTCCTGGAGACTTAACCTTACTCTAAACTTAACCTTAATAACTTAAACCAAGCCTTCACCCTAAAATGTGATGATTTACGTTATGGGGACGTGCGTTGTGTCCCAAAAAGGAAGGCGAGTCCCCACAATGTGACTGTGTAAACAGATTTATGTCCCCACAACGTGAGTAATACATGCCCACTCACACACACACACACACACACTCATACACACAAGCTGATGAGCACGACTGAAGCTGTGAGCATATTACAACTTGCTGAGCACTGCTTTGGCCAAATAGAGGAATTAATGAGGAAAATATTAACAGGCTGTCCTATTATAATATAATACATCTCTAAGACTCCAGAGTATTTTCTACAGCATTGAACTTTTTTATCTGATGTTGTTTCATTGCTGTTAAATATTGGTTTTGATTTGACAGCAACTGTTGAAGTTCTCGAAGCTTCTGCTCTCGTGTCCTACATCGGCCTTATTCTTAAAGGAACACTGTAACATTTCGGGGGATCTATTAGCAGAAATGGAATATAATATTAATAACTATGTTTTCATTAGTGTATAATCATCTGAAACTAAGAATCGTTGTGTTTTCATTAGCTTAGAATGAGCCCTTCATAACTACATAGCATATGAAGGGCTCCTCTTCACGCAGTCCGCCATGTTGCTCCGCCATGTTTCTACAGTAGCCCAGAACAGACAAACCAAACACTGGCTCTAGAGAGAACTGCATTAGTGCTCCTAAAGTAGTGCTATTATGGTAAGGATGGCCTCTGGTTGAGGCAAACGGCATCAGTCTTGGAAAAGGAGGAGTGAGCGGAGGGCTACTCAGTTGGTTGCAATCTGCAACCAAACCACTAGACGCCACCAAATCCTACACACTGTACCTTTAAGTGATTAAGTCACCTGAAACTTTGAGTTCTGAATTCATAATCTGGTTGGACGCTTATCTGATGTGGAATTACTTCATGTCTAATTGGAAAGTGCATGTAGGCTGTAGGCTCATGTGAAATATGAGTCTAAACTGCAAATCAATCATTTAACATTTCTAATTTCCCTGAGATAATGTTATGCTGTCAAATCGTAATATGTTTTTTAAATGAACCCCGGGTCTCTCGAGTTAATTAAAATACCTTATCAGTTTCTGCAGCAAGGAGTGATTTGAGTGCACAAGCTCTGCTTCTTTCAAAATGGTTTCACAATCGCACCTTTTCATTCATGCTTAATTCAATCCAGCGAGTTTACAATTTACAAAGATGCTTGTTTGGTCGATCAATTTTGAGGAGACAACGCTGACAATCCGGTCATTTTGCCCGTCATTTGTAATTTTCCCCTCAGCTTTATCACAATGTGTCTTGTGTCTCCCTCTCCCTGTGTTTCCAATTCTATCCGGTCTAAAAACTCAATCTTCACTTGGATGAATAAAAGAATAACTTGATGAGTCCCAGTTGTCCTTACTTGAATATATGTTTATTATAACTGATTATTATTATTATTAATACAGTATCAGAGAAGTTTTTGGCACAGCATGTGTGCATGGACAGAGACATACCAAAAACTTGAAGTAGCATATGATTCAGCTGTCCTTATACTGAATGTCCCACACTCTCCCGGCTCCTTGATTGCTGCCCAGCTGTTTCACCTGCTCCAAGCAACACACCTGCGATGTAACGGCTCATCACCCCTTCCAGTCAGCTCATCTGCTTCTCGTCAGTTCATCAGCCTTGCAGAGTATATCAAACCCGGCTCTTCACTCACTCTTGGCCTGATCATTCTTTCAACTCTAGTGAATCACCACATCTCCACATTCCCCCCAGCCCGGTCGGCCTGCATTACCTGCCCGCTCACCAACAACCCTCTTTACCACTGCCTCGCTCCTGTCCCTCCACATCATCATCACCACCACTAGCAACACCTCCAGGCAGTGATTTAGTCAAGACCACTTTAAAAGAGACCAAGACCAGAGTGTATCAAGACTCAGACAATACCAAGACCTTGAGAGGTTGAGACCAAGACAAGACCAAGACCAGACCAGTGCGAGTCCCACACTGTACAACAACACTTATGATAAAATATGCAACATGCAAATCATAGGCACGTTCCTCAAATTTACCTAAAAGATCCACATTCCCATAAAAACACCCACAGGAAACCTGGAGAAAAAAACAAACTAACACCTGGAGAGCATACAAACTCCACACAGAAGGGCCCCAAGCCGGGTTTGACCTGCAACCATGGATGTATAAAGAGAACTGGATACAGTGTTGGAGGCGGGGCCCCATTCATTCCTATGAAAGTTGCTCAGTGGCGCATGATGCCAAAATGGCTTGACTTCCGACTGGAAAAGTACCCGGCTCTTCCAGCGATCTTTCACATCCATTGGGCTCATGGAGCAGACACAGTATCGTCTGCTCGGTCACATGGCTCAGTCACGGAGTCACAGGGTCACAACCGTCACGGTGTCGTCATGGCTTGCTAACTCTGCCTCCCAGCCTCCTCACTCGAGCCTCGGTCTGGGTCTCATTCACATGAATGGAGGAAGGGAAATAACTCTGGATTTGGCTATCAGTGCATTTTACAACTTTTAGGACCTAATGATTTAAATAAGGGCTGTTCAAGTGTTCATACTGGGAAGTTGAAATTATCTGCTGAGTTACAGACGTCTCTTTCCCAATGTAAGTCTATGGGAAAAAGTCTTTTTGGGCCCAATGGCATCACCTGACGGACACGGAAGTTGTAATACTTCGATTTGTCCACTACGAAAATTGGGATCAACGACCGGCGCTCCTCCTGGGGCCTTGCCTGCGACCCACAGGCAAGGCCCCAGGAGGCAATATCTTGCTGTGAGGCGACAGTGCTAACCACTGCACCACCATGCAGCCCAGGGGAATTTTATGTGCAGAAATTTTCCTTTTGTTTTCTATGAGCAATCACAGTAATGACGCTAACAAATAAATCAGACAATGCACAGGCAATTGAGTGACATCCCTGCATTAGTGGTCTTGAAATAAAATCCTGAGTCCTCTTTCCGAGACTGAGACAAGACCGAGTAAAAATGAGGTTAATTCTGTGACGAGACGAAGACCTTCAAAAAGTGGTCTTGAGACCGCTCTCCAGACCAAGACCGATCTTGAGTACTACAACACCGCCTCCAGGACATCATTCCCCCATCTCCATCTTCCAACCTCTATCTGCGTTTGGGTCCTCCCTCTCTGATCACAACAGTCTTCTCTTCTTTATTTGTCTCTTCAATTCGATAGTTTACTGCATCATTTCTTGTTGTTCCAAATGTCTCAGCTATACAGCAATGCAGGAAAATCACATCTAAACTCCGAGCCTTCTGGTTGACTCAGTATACGCTCAACTGCCAGCCTGTTTCACACACTAACACACACTCAGACACTGATTACTAAACATCTCCGAGGCTGCATCCTGAATCGTGACAATGTAGGTTAGTGTGCAAAATTCAGGTGACAAAAAGGAGCAAAAACAACATTCTGTCAACGTGTCGTTACACGTGTATCGAAACATGTGATCATGTGTGTTCGTTTGCTTAATTACACGTGTATCTGTTAACACACGGAAGCACACAGAGACCGAAGGGGAAATATCCCCCCTCGTCCCCGATGCTCCGAACAGACAGCGTGGCGGCCTAAGCCTGCAAAATGAGTGTATCATTCCGTGCCCCGTGGAACACAAATAACCTCTCTCATTTAGTCAAGACATGCACTAAACCCCCACTCATCTTCTTATCTTGTGTAATTACAAATCAGCAATGGCTTAATGTTGCAGGAGCTCCATGTTGAGTTTCTCAAAGCTGTTCTTCTTGTGTCCCAGACCGCCCTTTCATTTCACGGGGGGTAAGTTACCTCGAATCAACCCTCTACGAGTTCTACATTCAAAATCTCCTCAGGGTTTATCTTGAGCTGTATCACACATAATCTGTGCCCTTTGTGCAATCTGAAATAAAGTTGTGTTATCAGGGTCAACACTGTGTCATGCGGGAATGAATGCCAGATGTTATAAACCTAAAATTCACAACATGGAGATTTAATGTTTTTCTAGGATTGAGTTATTTTTACAAGTTACAGACATTTAAATAATCCGCATAAATCCTCTGACATGTTTAGTTGCTTCTTCATAATGGGATTTCATTGAAGCGTATGGCGCATTATATTCCGATAGTTTCATAACTTAGGCTTTTTTTTTTTCCTGCTTTGCCACGTTGTGCCCTGACCCTCGACCTTCACATTTCATAATCTCTGTTGGTACAGTCGACGTGGCCTCTAGAGAGATGCATCCAGGTCGCAGCATTTCATGTATAGATCATGCAAATCCTTATCTTGTCTGTGCTGTCTCATTAACACAATGTGCTGCAGTACGGCGCCACTAACCCAGAGGTCGAACGTATTAGAGACATTACTTTCTGCGTTGGTAATGAATTGCATTATCTAATGTATGGATGTGCTATCTAATGTTCTCCCCTTCACAATCCGTCAACCGTAACCCCTATTTTGATCTCTTGTATTGGGACAAGGCCTCAGGTCCCTCAATGCTCAACCAATTTAGCCTAATGGTTGTGAGATATTCTCCAGATACATCACTGTAAATGTGAATTTTGACAGCGACATCAGATTTAATCCTCTAGTTTCCCTACTAGCTGCTTTCTAAAAGAAGTTCATAACTCAGAACACTCACAAAAGCACCCATTCAGTTCAATGTAACTCTGATATTTTCTGGTGAAATTATAATGTAGTGTGCTCTGCTGTTTGAAAAGACGCACTTCTGCTGATGCGTCCTTTCTGTTCTGGGCTTTAGGGCGCTGTTTGCATGCTGGTCACATATTAAATACAACAGTCTTTATACACAGGTGTTAGGCAAAAGCAGATGTTTTCCCCCCTGCACACATGCCTTATTATAAGCGCTGTTATGATTGCACTACCACTGCAATTTCACAATCAAATATCATAAATAATGTCTGCTCCTTCAATCATACAGGCCTTTCAAAATCAAATAAAACCTTCGCAGAAATACTTTCACCAGCAGATATACGTGCTGTGACAGAATGTGAGGCAATTCTTACTAATGTTTTTTATCTACAACTGCTGACAGGTTATGTAAAGATGTCCCCTTTCATAGAGCCAGCAGCTGAAGGACAGGTATTCACTTCTAATCTGCAACCTTTGATTTGTAATGCACTGTTATGTTTGCCTCATCCAGTGTTTATCTCATAAAAGCCAGGGTTTTGCAAAAAAAAAAAAAAAAGGTACACAAAAGCACAAAATGTATTTTGGTGTTTTTATGGATACTAAGCTTTTCCATAAAGCCTCTGTTTTCCAGGGAGCTTTCAGATGGTGATATTCAGGGATATTCCACTCATCCTCAGTGCATCCAAAATCCTGGGTTGCTGGAGGTGCATTAGATGAACAAGACATCTCCTCCTTTAAACATCCCAAAACACCAGCCTCCTTCACAAAGGCTGCTATGACCTGCACGGTGTGGTGGTCCAGAATGTCCTCTATTTCAGTCATGCAAACGGGAGGATGTACTGTATGTTGAATTGGTAGTTTAGCCAATTTAAAGTGTTGTTTGAAAGGATCCCACTCCCCAACATTAACAGTGATTTTGTGTCTGCTTAATTATTAATTTCAGTCCAGTGTTAAGCTGTATGAATGACACAAGCTTGTTTAGTTTTTTGTTATTGTTTTATGGGTTCATAAGAGTTTTGTAGTTCTTCTGCCGGGGATGTCGAGGTAGATCAGCAGCTCAGCAGCTCAGTCAAGGAGAGTGTTAGCAGGTTTGTTTAAATATGTCCTCTAACAGGGAGGGCACTGTTAAAGTGGACCCTATTTTCCCATGCTTTTGTGTCTAAATGACTGGAATAGTGGAATACATCCATGGTAGAAACGCGAGTGCAAGCCGGGCAAGGTTTGTTGTGTTGGAGTACAGAAAGCGTATCTAAAAGATTTTCAATGTCATGGCTGAATATTAAGATGATTTGTACAATGTGGATGAGATCTTTGAATTCGAAGGCCACCCGTATTTATTTGAGCCAGAGTATACGGATATTCAGATTTCACAACGACACTTCTCCTCGAGCGGGAGTTGGACACAATAATAAAACAGACAGGATCAAGCAAAATGTAAGAAAAATGTTTAATTTCTCTTACACTTATAATAACAGTCTGAGCCTGTCAGCGGCAAAAACAAACACTTTTAATGAACGTAACGTTACATTGACGCTGCCCACTTGCTCTCGCAGCTCGTTTCGCAGCTGCCGGTTACGGAGTTATCCCTCAATACTGGACCAATTTCAGAAAGTGTTGTCGCTATTAGTCACTTAGACACAAAAACATAGGAAAATAGAGTTCAGCTTGAAAAATACCAAAGTTACCCTTTAAGATGTAGTAAGATGGGTAAGGTAGTTTTGCAGTAAATAACATTCTGTTATATTTGGTGTGCTCATTGGTGCCCATAGATGAATTGTGATGTCAGCAGTAACTTAGGTAATTTCATTATTTATGTATGATTTGGATGCCTGCTCTTGTTTTGCTCCCCCTGTGCTTACCGGGGCAGGTGGCAGGTTCTAGTATAAGGTGAGGCTGAGAAGGTGAAATGGCATTCATTTGATTAAGGGGGAAAAAGGAGATGGCAGCCTTCTTTTGTTTGGTGTTCTTTTCCTTCAGTTAAATTAGTTTTATTGCAATTCTCAGGCTTCATTTCTGTCCTTTGTTTCAATAAACTTTTTGTGATTGAATGCCGCTTTTTTTGCACAACTCTTGCTCATCAACCTGGTTCTTCATCATCCCTTTATAAAGTTTTCTGTTGCCAAACCACCTCATCTGCCCTTTGTTACTATCTAGCTCTGCAATCAGCTTATTACCTTTGTTTTATCAGCAGTCATATTATTGAGCACATTAATGTAAAAGCCATTAACCAAATACAGCCTTTTTAATCAGGTACGCTACGTAAATCACAGACAGCCTGAGAAATAATGAAATCACATTTATGGTGCTGCCTTTTCAGATGGAACCGCACATCTGGTTACTGTGTCAGTCATCGCCTTCGACTGAAAGCCTGATGATGTGCATCATTACACTCAGGAAACATAGTGATAAATATTTCAGTGTTTCCACAAATGTGATTTGAGCTTCCAGAAGGGTATGATCTGCCCTCAGGAATGTAGTCTCAGAGTATGGATAATTGTATTCACTCTTTTTTTTAAGGCCACAAAAACAGTCAAGCAACATGTAAACTGAGGCATGAGCAGAAGAAATAATAAAACAAATATTAATGATTCTGTGTAACAAACCATCTGCTTGGTCAGGTTAATGAGAAATTAGCTGGGTGAGTTACTCACGGCTTCATCTAGATAAGCAAATGGGTTCCAGATAGCCGAGAGTTTTTAATTGCGTTGGTTCTCAAGAACTTGAGTCTTTCCGTCTGAATGACTGAAATCATCCATCTCTGGATGGACGGGGGAGAGGGTGATTTCCATTCCCTCTAAATGAGTCTTTTGGCGACACTCATCTCTAGCATCAAGGACTGCTGCATGGCTGTTGTAGGAAGGCGCAGAGCGGATCGTGAGCAGCCGAAGATGGCGAGTCCAGCTTCTTTTATAGTCGAATATCTTTGGCCAGAGTCCAGTAAGTGAAGGGTAGAGCGAGAAAGTGTGAGACAACGTGGCCTCTACTTGACATCTGGTGAGACAGAAGGGTAAATCTTGTGCAAATTCAGATAATTTAATGACCAGTTTCCCTTTCCAGGCCTCCCTAAAAACTTAGAAACAAGATGCCTGGAGTCAAGAGGGTTATTTAAACCTGCAGTAGACAGAATGTGTTTGGCATCATTGGGCAAAAAATCCATAATAACCTTTCAGTATATTATAATTCAAGTGTTCTGAGAGATAACTAGACTTCTGCACCTCCTCATGGCTCTGTTTTCAGGCTTTAAAAAAATCTAGCCCGTGACGGGAGAATTTGGCCAATCACAGGTCAGAGAGAGCGTTCCTATTGGCTGTGTTCCGGCTGGTGGGCGGTGCTTAGTATTTCCTCAACTGATCTCAACATGGCTGCTGGGTCACAAACTTTATCATTTTACAGCTAAACAGTACACAACAAGATGTTCCTGAAAACATTTGAGGTGAGAAATAGGCATTACAGTAACAGAATATTGATTCATATTTGATCAGCGCTGCCTAGTTTGACCATTTGATCGGAGTTTGTGAGTGATTGACAGCTGCTCAGAGACGGCAAGGCTCCAGCTCGGCTCTGATTGGTTGTTTTCCTCCGGTCTGTGAAATCTTGCAGATGTCATTAGAAGCACCAGAGGACACCAGAGGACACAGAGGCACATGATTTTTTTCAGATTACCTGTCTCATGCACTGTACTGTCAGGATATAGTGACCGTTTTGTAAAAATAATCATATTTGCTCCAATTCTACCCGCTGCAACTTTAAGATATCACGCTTCCCTGGAAGGATTTCAAAGTTACAAATCTTGGATTGGACGTGGTGCCTTATTTGTAGGTATTGGAAAAAAAATGTGAATGAGGTAGCTCAGTATATTCACATTTTTAAATTGGAATGCTGGTCACCGAGTTGCCAATTTATTTGGTAAACCCACATAATCAAATTCAATCCAATATAACAGCATTGATTGATAATGATTTCCTCGTCAACCTATTTTACAAGTAAACCCTTCATTGAATTACACGGGGACACTGGGCCTTCTTCTTGTGTTGCGTGTCATGAAAACGGGTCCCTTAACTTTTAAACTTATTTTTATCTGGCACACATGCTAGTCATCTTAAAACATCTATTTTGGGTTGTACATAAAGAACAGGTCAATTATAGAGAACTTCTTGTTAATGCACGAGGGGATATTTGATCCCATGTTGTCCCTTAGGTCTTCACTGAAGGACGAACATATTAGTTTGTGTAGCATAGTCCCATAGACAGACCCAGATAAAACAACACACACACACACACACACACACACACTGACACACATAGTAGAGTACATTAGAATGAATTCAAACGGCTCATTAACACACATCCTGCAGGCTGTCCTTGATTCATTTTGGCATCAACAGCATATTAACACATGTCTATTGGGGGGTTATACCATTCTAGTTTACAGGCTATAAATACACTCACGCCCTCCACAGATGAGTTATACATGACAAGTCCAAAAATACCACTCGTATCGGGAGATGAGATTAAATGGTAAGAGTGATGGACGGACAAATACATGATGAAGACACGGTCGAGAGGGAGAGAGAGAAAGGAGATAAAAGGTGGGGATTACACAAATCAACAGCAGTAAGTCAGTGGGGCAGGACAGAAGGGCGAAGGATGATGGATGATAGAGAAATGGAGGGATATAGAGAGGAAAATAACAATCTGGGAACATCTGGACGTGCCGGCACAGTGATGGTGTCTTACTCTGACGATCGTGTACTCATACAGCACACCAACACACCAAAGAATAAATCATTTTTATTACATGAGTCAAAGAAAAGATCTGGTTTTAGTTCTCCTCCTTGCAGAACTGTACTGGATACTGTTCTCACTGTTGGTTTAAAGTCTGTATCCTCAGACTTCTTGTCTAATTCAACCTCACTAAGTGATTTCCTACATTTCCCAGAACCACTTTCACCATATCTCAGTAAACATGACTGGACATATCCAGCCGTAGTTTATATGTAGGTGTAGACCGCAATGGTGATAGTAGAGGTGATAATGATGTTAGCCTAACAGCAAGAGGTTCCAGGTGGGAGAATGTGAGTCCTTGTGTCCATTAATCAACATATTGTGGATTACTTGCTTTTTGACAGCATCGAAAGTCAGTGCAAGATGGTAAGTGGCCTTGATCTTTAGTACTGAATGGGTAACATTGCTTGTTTTTGGCACTTTAATCTCTATTGCAGCTTTACAAAATGTTGTGGTCATTTCCACATTTGTTATTTTTTGATGACAATGTCCCAATATTCCCTTACCGAAAAGAAGTTTATTAGTATACTTCTTTTAAACTTAAAATAAGAGAGTATATGTTTTATGTACTTATAAGAGATGAACTTAACAAAAGTATGCATAAGTATACATGGCTCATACTGACAAGTATACAGAAAAGTCTAAGTATACTTGGCTTATAGGCCTACTTGTACTTAATAAAGTTTTCCTTGTTTTTCCAGTTTTCAGTTATTATTTCCGGTATATTTATTTTGGTATACACCTTTGTCCTTCGTTTTAGATACTTAATGTCCTGCCCTTATGTGTTTCCAACACGTTCTTATCCCAACTCGTCACATAGGCTATAAAGCTTTGTCAGACCTTTCGACATCACTTTTCAGTCGCAGTAAACATGTGCTTAATGTTGTGAATTAAACTATTAGGTTCAGGCAACAAAACCACATTAGGTTTAGGAAAAAACTATTTTCTACCCCGCTCTGATTGTTTTCACCTGTTCCTTGTTAGCCCTGCCGTCACCCTCGCTCCTCTCTCTGTGTCATACGTTTGAGTCCAGTTCCTTGTGGTTTCATCTGATGTTACAAATATACCACTAACTATACAGTAGTAGTAGTAGGCCATAGAGCCTGTTTTGTCCTTCAGACCCCCCTTTTTGTGAAATATTGAACAATTAATGAATAGGATATATATATATATATATATATATATATATATATATATT
>CAKAOI010026263.1:0-19833 GCA_916701655.1 Sebastiscus albofasciatus | reverse complement strand
ATATATATATATATATATATATATATATATATATATATTCTTTTTTTTTCTTTTTTTTCCCCTTTAACTGCCTAAATGAAATCAGATGAGGAATCTCGAGGGGAACTGGTGGAACAACTCACAGACATCTCAAATGTGACAAGGGGCCCCAACTAGACACTGATTTTGTGTAAGAGGTCACGAGACAAAAAGCCTTACACAAAGCTTACGCATTTGCTAATAACTACAGATGTCAGATGAAATGAAGTTGAGTAAAACATTTGATAATCACATGCAGTTTGGGGCAAGTCATAGTCAAGTCAGCACACTGACACACTGACAGCTGTTGTTGCCTGTTGGGCTTCAGTTTGCCATGTTATGATTTGAGCATATTTTTTATGCCAAATACAGTACCTGTGAGGGTTTCTGGACAATATTTGTCATTGTTTTGTGTTGTTAACTGATTTCCAATAATGCACATACACATACATTTGCTTAAAGCAAGCATATTTGCTCATGCCCATGTTGATAAGAGTATTAAATACTATATTAATTAATTGATTAATTTGTGATTAATCCCGATTAATCATGGACAATCACGAGATTAATCATAATTAAATATTTTATTGATCGACAGCCCTACATATAATATGTTCCTCTGAAATGTAATGGACTAGACGTATAGCCTAAAGAAGCACAAAATGGCTCATAGTACCTCAAAATTGTAGATAGTACAGTAAATGTACTTACTTTCTACCACTGCATGTCCAAAACATTGATCATAGAGCCTGATATGTTTGCACAATTCATTAAACAGCCATAACACACATGAGCAATGAGCTGTCTTACCTCAACACAAGTGTTTCTTCCTCTCGCCCACCTACCAGTACTTTGGTGTATAAAATCCAAGGCCCAGGACCATTAGCTAATAGCTAATTCTGCACTCTGGGCTAACCTGTTGTGGGTGTTTTATGATTATTCTGCCTACTCTGTTCAGCTCTGCTGCAGCAGCACCTGTGACTGGCAGACAAATCACTTTATCTAGAGAAACAGTCTCTATCATATAATGTTATACTGATATCAAATGAGAAAAATATCATAAATGTCACTGGTGAGTAGCCATAAAAGATTGTATATCATTACATGATATATAATTACTACAAAGATAATATTGGTACGTCATTAAGTATAGGAGGTGTAAAAACAACTACTAAATGTAGTATTTTCATCTTATTGTAAGTTACTCACAGAGATATGTTGGGAATAATATTGCTTAAAATGATAAACCGTGAATTACTGTTGTGATTTTTTTTCAATAGGCGTACTTTTTGCAATTGCTATGCTCTGCTTATGAATAATATCACTGATTATATTACTCGGTATTATTCTGCCCCCCTTCCGTCAGTTGGCCTGTCCCGCCTCTGCTGTTGTCACAGTTCATTTGACAATAACACAGTGTGAAAGGATCTGATTAGTACCATCAGTTCCATCACACGTAACACCATATGCATATCATTTGTAATAATAGGCGATATTCTGTCATATGTGTGTTCAAGTGGGTGCGTGTGTTTGCGTCCACTGCTACCGCTGACTCACAAGACACGGATTTTCAATCTGACCAGAGATCAGCAGAGGTTCTGTAATCATTAAGCCCAAACAAACTTTCACCCTCTTTCTGTTTTGAATTCCTCTCTCATCGTCTTTCTCCCACTTTGGTTTCAAACCTCTCACTATTCAGCTTTTTTTTGCTTTACATCTTGTTTGGTCCTGTCTCGGCTCTAACAAATGGCCGGTTAATGAATTTGTTCAGTGACAGCCTTGAACGCCTGCTCTTCTCACATTGGTGCACACACCCAACAACGCAAGCACACAAACACACAAACACACACACTGAACTAATTGTTTCCCTTTGGACACAAACAGAGTTCTGTTCAGATCCATCACTGAGCAGAAACAAACAGAGTTCTGACAGACACAGAGAGCTCTGTGGTACGAGGAAATGGCAGCGAAGCCAAACAGAGATTGGGTGATTGATGCAAGTGTGACATGATGGGGAGGACGGGTGAGAGACGAGCACAGCCTTTGATCTGCTCTGACCTAGAATCGAGAGCTGGGCCACACTGGTTCCTGTAGTGTCAGACTTTCAGTACAAAGATGTAGTACTCCTATACCCCCAACGCTTGTAATCTGAGCTTTGTTTTCCTACAGCACCTTATTTCATATATTTAAAGGAAAAGTTCGGCATTTTGGAAATATGCTTATCAGCTTTCTTAGAGGTTCTTAGAGATTTTATTTCTTTTGGACAGAGCCAGACTAGCTGTTTCCCATCGTTTCAAGTCTTTATGCTAAGCTAAACTCAGGACGCTGGCGATAACTTTATATTTCAAAGTATCCTCATACAACGGTTCTTATGTATCTGAAGAAAAGTTATTCCTCAGTTTTCGCGCATTTTCCTACGAATGTCCAGCAACACCTGACGCACGTGTCAATTTCTGCTCCAGTCTTTTCAAAAAGTACTTCAATAACTTTAACTATAATATATATAACTTTATTGACTTGGTTAGGTTTAGGTAACAAAACTACTTAGTTAGGTTTAGAAAAAGATTGACTTGGTTAGGGTTAGGTAACAAAACTACTTAGTTAGGTTTAGAAAAAGATTGACTTGGTTAGGTTTAGGTAACAAAACTACTTAGTTAGGTTTAGAAAAAGATCGTGGTTTGGGTTAATAACACCAGAAGTGGTGTAAACTTAAGTACGGAAGTCATGTGACAAAAATCACGTAGGTTATGAGTTCTTTGGTTTGGGTTAAAATAACTCCATACGTGGCGAAACTTAAGTACGGAAGTTACATGACAAATCAACATTGACTTCTGGTTTCACATGGGACACAAACACCAGTCTCCTGGGAGAAAGTCTGGTGTTTTTTTGACCCATCCATCCATCCCGTCCTCCTCCCTACACGATGTTGATTACATACACATTTATTTTGTGGGATATATACGAATTACAGTGCATTACTTTTAGTATGTATAGCTACGAATAGACATGAAAGTGTTATCAATCTTTTCATTTAACTCGCAAGAGAGTTCACAAACGCATTTCCCTAAACTTTTGAACTTTTTCTTCACTTAGATTGGCATATAATGCTTCACAAAACGCAGATCCATCGAGCAACAAGTGGGAGACATAAAACCTTGGCTCGTACTGCATATAGGAAATAGTTTCATAATGGTGATGGGAAGAGTATTTCTATGCTGTAAAAGCACCAAGTCATTTACTGTGGCCTCGGGTATTATAGCAAAAAGATCCAGCACTACAAAAGAAATTCTCACTTTTCAGTAAGACTCTTAGCACCTATCGCTTCACAGATTTACTGCATTCCACCGTTTGCTCAGCTCAGTCTGCTCGTCTCCTGAAACCAAATCAAACCTCCAATAACAAAGTGTAAGCTAACAAGAACAGACAAGCTAAAGTTTGCAGAGCGGTAATACTAAACGGGTATCGCAGACTGTAGCACGGAGCAGAAGGTTTCACGTTTCAGTGCCTGGAATAATGCTGACAACAGCATAGCATCACACGGGAGTGGACACTTCAGCAGGTTGATGGTTGAGTCAGATGAAGAGAAACAGAGCAGATGAGGTAAACAGGAGTAGTGTTCCTGGATGATGTAAACAGTGTAGTATCACTGACCCGCCTTACCAGCAGCCATGATGTCACCTTGTGTAATGTGTGATAAGACAAAAGGCCACGTGGACACTTGAGTTTGCTCTTTCTTTCTTCCTTCTTTGGTATTATGGGAATAATATTTAGCCAGACTGCACTGTTTAAACTCTGATTGCACTGTTTTTACATGGATTTTTCACATTTTTTAGGCCATATTCAATGTGAAACTGTTTGCTTTCTTCTTTCTCTTTCTGTTTCTCTGTAGTTCTTTAGCTTAACACTCCCTCCGTCTCACATTTTCACATTAATGCATGTGGGGGTTTTTTTGAAGTCCATGAGCTCCCTCTCCTAAGACATTCTGGCATGCATACATAAACCCACATGCTTATATACACTAACAGATACCTTCCACACACTGGTGCACAAGGTAATAACTATATGCACATGCATGCACACACAGAGACAATGGTTGTCTGAGGAAGGGACAATAGTGCCTGTGTGAGTACTGCTGTGCCTGTCTCTGTGGGAGTTAAATGGATTCCAGCCAGACTCGCAGAAAGAAAGGTTTCAGAGCCGAGTCTACAATTTATATCGTCTGTTCGCGGCCAAAACAACCCAACTTTCAAAGTCCGTTCTTGACAAACGGGGGTGAACTTTGCACGTACACTTGTAAGATAAAACTTTTATTGAGTTATGATAACACGTACAACCGTACAAGCTCTCCCTCTCTTGTTTTATATCTCATTCTCTCTGGCTTTCTTATCTGTCCTGGAACAAGGTGCACACACACCCGGGTAATAGTTCTCACAAATGCAGAGCTCGCCATGACCTAACGCACGTACGCTTGCACGTGTGACTCAGCACGGCAATAGCACATGCATCATGTTAACGAGAGCACGTAGGCTACATGCTCCCTTCTGTGATTCAATTTGTCAGCACCTATCCTCGTGTTTGTGTTGTACCATTTGAGTAGATCACCAGTTTTACATCCCATACTATTACCAAACTGTGACCATTGTTGCCAAGGTAACCTAGAACTGACTGGCCAGTCGGAAGCAGGACCTAATTACAATCTGCCACCCTCTACTCTTTTCCATCCCTACATCCGTCCTTCTCCGTCTGCACAAACCTCTCCAATCCTTTCATCTCTCCAGGCTTGACAGAAACAAGAAAATGTGGCTTTTTTGATAGAAATGCGAGACAGAGTGCTGCTTATACTGTCTGCTCTTTCTGTCTCTCAGGCATCTGTCAATTAAATTCAGTCTGTCTGAATCCGTCTGATCCTCCTGACCCGCAAAGACGGAGCAGGCCGATCCAGGTTCGACTGTAATAACCAGTCCAACTCTAGTGGACTGGAGTGTGCTTTAAGCACACAGGGATCAGGGCTGAATGTCTGGGGAAACTGTCCTAAATACAGTTTGTCCTCTGATCATCTTTCTGCTTAATTCACACAAGCAAATGCGCAATGCCTTAATTTTCTCCGACAGCTGTGTTAACACTGCGCTAATGGCACGGGACCAGGATCCTTTAAGCTGTAATAGGTGTCCGTAATGTTGCTCATAAGTAGGGCTTAGCCTACTGTTAGCTGTCTGAAACTATGGACAGTAAGATGTAGGTCAGGGGGCAGTCCATTCAGATGGACACTGAAATGTTGGACATACGCCCTTTCTTTTTCATCCTATGTTTTCTTTAGCTGGTCCGACAGACAATCTGAGTGATGCCGCTCTTGTTTAGACTGCTGTGTGTCCACACATTAAGTCGCTCTCTGCAGAAAAGTCAACAGCAGTCCTAATAAAACATTGACAGCGCCAACAAGCACACAGACGTAGTTCAACGAGAGTCAAACAGCTCATTGCTCAACCCCGAAGCACATGCACCCCACCCAAACACTCATTAATAGACCACCCAGTCCCCAGGGACCACTATCGTCCAGAGCTGCGTGTGCTTTGGGTGTATACCTAAAAAAACTACAATGATTTCATTGACTTGACATTTTGTGTTTGACATCCCCCATTTTTCTAAGTTAATTTCAGCTTTCCGAACAACAGCTGCTCGTGTACACTTTCTGTTGCCTCGCTGTCAATCATTCTGGTTCATGTGGCGGAGCGATAATTGGTGCTGTATTTGACTTCACCTAACCTCTTCAGACAAGCCAGCAGGCTATCTTAGTCCTTCCTTCGTTCAGCCCCCTCTCCTCTTTCACAGCTCTTTTTTAGTACGAGTGCAATCTTGTCACTTATTTCTCATTTCTAATCTAACATTTTCTTTTCTCGTGTATCTCCTGAACCCAATCTGCATATTTCTACCTCATTTACTCTCTCCGATGGTATCAGACTCAGATGTTCCTCTTCTCCGCAGCCCTGTGGATCTGCGTAGTGACACGGAGCTGTTTCTGTTACCCTCCAAAATAAATTTGGCTTTATCAGGACAGAGATCGGGTTACCCCCTCTCCCCTTCACCCTCACCCTCACCCCATCCCTCTCTCTCGTTTCTCCTCCCTCTTTCTCTCTGTTTCTGCCTCACTCTCTTTTTAAATCTCCCCATTTACTTGCATCTCTGGAACCATTTCCTCTCCTACCTATTTCCACCATTTTATTCCTGCCTTAAAATTCACCCTCATGCTCATTTCCTGCGCTCTCTGGTTCCCTTGTGGACTGGAGCGCAGTAAAATGAATGGCATAATTAGAATCACACACTCTTAATTGGCTCTTTCCCAGCTCCATTCATAACAACACTATTTAAAAGCACACCCCTCTCAGGGCGCCTGCGTCTGTCACTGGAGGCAAAAGTGTGAAATTAAGCTCGCCAGAATGCAGTAAAAGCAGTGAACTCTGTGTGTGTGTGTGTGTGTGTGTGTGTGTTGCCAGTGTATGTGTGTGGAGTGCACTCATTAGCCCATGTCCTCTAATGAGAGCCACGGGTGGTTTAACACCTCGGCCCTAAAGACGGGGCCTGGCTCTGCCAGGCTGAATCCAGCCTGATTGTAATTACGGCAGTCAGTCTGACAGCCTGGTCTCCTTAAAGTTACAATCCCACACAACGAAACTGCATCGTCAATTACGTTTTGAAAGGATATTTTCTCCAAGATTACGTCTGTTTTTTACATGTCACAATTACTCATCATTAATCATAGCCTGAAGTCTGCGTAGGGAGGAGGTCAGGGTGGGCCATGGATGTATAAAAAGAATTGGATACAGCGTTAGAGGCGTGGCCCCGTTCATTCCTGTGAAAGTTGCTCAGTGGCGCATTAAGCCAAAGTTGCTACCCAGATCTTCTGGCGATCTTCCACATCCATTGGGCCCATAGAGCAGGCGCACTAGCTTTCCTTTTTTACCCCGCCTCCCAGCCCTCGGTCTCGGGCTCATTCACATGAACAGCGGCACAAACATAATTCTGAATTTGGCTATTAGTCGTAAAATGCACTAATAGCCAAATCCAGAGTTATTTCCCTTCCTACGTTAACGTGAATGAGACCCAAACCGAGGCTGGAGCGAGGGATGGGAGGCAAAGGTCAAGGAAACACTACTGCGCCTGCTTTATGGGCCCATTGGATGCGGAAGATTGCCAGATCATCCAGGTACTTTATCTCTCGGCAGTCAAGCCATTTTGGCATCTGGTGCCACTGAGCAACTCTCATAAAAATGAACTTTATACATACTCTTTATACATCCATGGTTTGGCCACTATGTAAAATGTGCTTCTTTGCTTCTTCCTAGGGGCTTGAGGTGGACGGATGGGTCAAGCTAACGCAGGACTTTAACCCCGGAGGCCACTGTTCTTGTCCCGTGGGAAACCAAATGTCAGTGTTGACTTATTTTAATTTACATCTGTAACCTAAATAACATTACAAACATACATATTTTAAGCCAAACCATGATGTTTTACTAAACACAACAAGTCATTTTGATGCATTTCTATTTTTTGTTTCGTTTCAATTTACAACATTAACCATGTCTTTAAAACTGCAACCAAAATCCAGGAGAAAATATGTTTCCCTCGACACATAATTGAGAATGCAGTTTAGTTGTATGGGAACGTAATTCTGTAGGAGACAGGGTTAAGTCTGAGTAACGGTGCATAGAAAGCCCTCTCTCTGCTCCGTCCTGTTCTGTAATTAGAAATGTCAGAGCTGACCTATTGTGTATCTTTGGCCATTTCTCTTCTGTGCTTCTACAGAGACAACAGCCGGAGAGGGAATTGAACCAGCAACCCTGTTGGCAGACATTTGCAGTCAGGGGATCATTTCCAGTGTGGTCATGATGGAGTGGAGGCCAGCGAAGAGGTGATGCAAAACTACAGGGATTGGTCCCACGACCATGTGTGTGAGTGTGTGCATGTGAGTGTAACAGAGAGTAGTGTGAGTACAGCCCTGAACCACAGTGAGCTAACCACAGTGAAAGACTGCAATTAAGTTTTCTTCCGAGAATAGTGAGAAAACAGTCAACTTCTACACTGACCATGAAGCTTAAACAAACACACATCCCAGTGTGTGCTGCACATGCTACAAGCTACACTCCTTCTCTCTTTTTATACATGACAAAACCCCACTTCAAATGTCTCTGCAAAATCTGCAATAGCAAAGGCGGTTTACCGTCGACTCGCTTATCAGCAAATGTACACACCTCGCAGGATATGTCAACCTTGAGAGCGCTCGGCTTGAGAGCTTTTCCAAGCCGTCAGGGTTCACTGATTAATTTGGCATTTGTATCATCCGCCAGGCTTACTTTAATGAAAGTTTGCTACATATTATTTCTACCAGTTTTTTTTATGCGGCGTGAAGGCCAGCAGTACAAATCAATTTCAAAAGTGGACATTTTATTGAAGTCCGTATCAGCGTTGCTTGGTGGATCACATGAATGCTAAATGCACCTGTGGCTCCGAGTGATTTGGAAATCCTCTTAAATCAAGCAGGATAACATTAAACAGTCAAATCTTTACAGTGAAGAATCATCATGTTCTTCGACACAAAATGAGGCAGAACGGCAAATATAAAAGACCCACTAATAAGAAAAACACACATCTTATAAGCATTAAATTACATTGTATTCACAACCTGAAAGTCCCAAAAGTCTGAGAAAGAAAACAAGATGACCAACAGTGAACAGAGTTTGTGTTTATGAAACATCCTTGCACACACACGCCTCAGGATAATCCATCTGATGTGATGTTGATGAGGACATAAGCTAGTTTTTGTTTGCTGTAATCACTTCCAAATCTGACATCTTTCTTTGACGGATTTAGGCCAATACACTGAAATACTCCGTAGTGTTTTCATACTAAACCACAGTAGAGTGTGTTGAATGTATACACAGATTCACAAACACGCACACATCACTGTGATAGGCATAGTCTCTGACGTTAACCCACTTAAGTGTAGTATCCAATAATTGGATTAAATCCTTTATTCCATTGACGGAGAAGAGGAGAGTAAAGAGAGGAGGGGTCCCACATGAGACGACCGTAAAATCAACCCTCTGTGACACTACGGGATTCATTCCAATACTCGATTTCTCCTTCTCTATATCCTCTCCGGTTCAAGTTAAACCAAAAACAGATGGGAGATTCGAGAAGTGTACAGATTAGATGACAAATATTGGGAGTTCAGAGAGATGATGCATAGTCCTTTGAAGCTCACAGCCCTTAACCTTAAGCCTGTTATAACCAGACTCACTACGTCTCCTCTTCATACCTTATCCCACCGTATAGACGTGGACACAGTAATGCGATTGGTTTTAATCGTATAAGAGTAACAATAGAGACTTTGAGGAGTTAGGTAATCCCATCCGGTACCGTTCTTTGTGTAACCCCCTGACCTGCCCTTTAAGTGTATGCCAGCTAATCTGACCTCTGGCTGGAGGGCTGTATTCCATGACATGCTTCCACTGTAGACGAGGTGTAGGTAGGCTTCAAGTAGAGGGTCTGAGAAGTGAAGCCAATGCTGAAGTGCCTTAAACTTGCATTCTTTCTAATAGTCAGCAGGGGGCTTCATCTCTGGTTACAAAAAGAAGTCATATTGTAGAGAAGTCTATGAGAAAATGACCCTACTTTTCACTTGATTTATTACCTCAGTAAACATTGTAAACATGAGTTTATGGTCTCAATCGCTAGTTTCAAGTCTTCTTTAATACAGCAGGATGTTCATTTAGTAAATTATGGTCCCATTTAGAGTCAAATAGACGATAAAGCAGGGTAGACTTTAGGGCGTGGGATGTCCAGTGTGGGAGTTGTCCGTACTTTCATTTTAGAACTTTAACCCTTTCACAGTGTGTTTTCAGGTCATGAAAGTTAATTGTAACATTTTTGGTTGCCAAGAAAGGCCATATTCAGCATTCTTCAAACTTTTCAAGTTTTTTAAAAAATATATTTTTTTAAGTTTCAAAGTTTTAAAGTTTAATTTCAGTTGTACTTAGCTCCACCCTTTCATGTGACTTCTGGTTGCAAAAACCAAGATGGCGACGGCCAAAAAACCAAGATGGCAATGGCCAAAAAACCAAGATGTTGACAGCCAAAAACCAAGATGACGATGACTAAAAACCAAGATGGTGATGGCCAAAAACCACGATGGCAACAGCCAAAAAACCAAAATGGCAACGGCCAAAAACCAAGAAGGCAACGGCCAAAAAACAAATTGGCAACGGCCAAAAACCAACATGGTGACACCCAAAAACCAAGATGACGAAGACTATAAACCAAGATGGTGACGGCCAAAAATCAAGATGCCAACCTCAAGGCTTCAAAATGGAAATCAACAAACCAATGGGTGATGTCATGGTGACTACATCCACTTCTTATATGCAGTCTATGGATACACCCAAATCTGGGACCTGTCAGATTCTGTGATTCCATGTTTCCAAATGATGCAACCATTTTGACTGGTTTGTCCAGCAAGCCTACACTGATCAAAGCCAAATATGACCAAAAAACGTTTTCATTTTGACTGCATGCACTCATCCCCATCCAATTTTGATTTAGCTTGGAGTTCACTTCCAGTCTTACTGTCTTTGTCAAAATCAAGTATAATCAAGGGACATGTAATCTGCAAAATTTATTGCATCACATTCATTTTTGAGGCTGCGGATCGTGCCACAGTGACTCAAACGTCTTGGTTGTAAGCCTATTCCCTCTCTGACAGTTCTATGAAAGCCCACATCAGAAAAGAACATTTTATTTGAATGAGTAGAGTCCCCGATGAAAAGGCGTCTCCAAAAGAACCTCCCTCTCCTTGTATCTGAATGATCTGAATCACATCCTTCTTCAGATCCCCATGAGCCTCTTTCTTTCAATGTGGATCAATGTGTGTTTGTGCGCGTGTCTAACTGAATCAGGGTATTTTATTCCATTAGTCCACTCTGGTAGAGGACACCATCTGTTAGCTGTTAAGAGCTTGGGAGGAGACCACCGCCCCAACTGAACTTTCGCTCACTGCCTGTTTTAACTCTCCCAATAACCTCCAAAATGTGACCTGACCTTCCCTGAACCTATCACCTGCTGTCACCAGAAAACTGGACGCACAACCTGTCCACACTGGATGATTTCAGTGCTGCGCGTCCATAAATCACTCCAGTGAATACCTGTGTGTGTGGATGACCCTCAGCTGATCAGGTCTGGCAACACTGTGAAAGATCCCATAGGAACATGTTGTGTTTGTATCCCTCTTCCAAGGATAAACCACGATAACCTCCTAGCATGTGTGTGTGTTTGTTTGTGTGTGGTCTGGTTTATAGCTCCCGTGAGGACTGATCTAATGAGGACATTTTGGTTTATAAGGACATTTTGGCGGGTCCCCTTACTAATTTGTGTGGTTACTATCTAAAATAAGGGCTTGAGTATGGTTGTGGCCAGATTTTAGTGTAGCTGTACTGGTTAATCCCTTTGTTTTATTATAACCACCATTCACTGGATCAATTTCTGAGATCTGAGGCCGCGGCAACATCGCTTGAAGATTTCGACAGGGCAATCAAGTTGTGGACAAAACCAAAAACTTAGCTTGTGCAGATCTCCTGTATTAACTTAAACCTTCCCTTCTTACACAAGTGCACTTTGATTGTTTTCTCTGAGCATTGAGAGATTTTAAATGTAACTGAGCTTTTGGGTGTGTTAACTTTCACTCAATCTCGGAAGCCACCGGCTATCGGTCTGACGGATAAGCCTCTGGGGGGCAAGGGGCTGTATTTCCAAAGCAGAGTGCTTCTGATACCGAAACCTTCTTTATATGAATGCAGAATCTGTTTATAGAGATTAACCTTTTCACCTGAAAAAATATATGGTTTAGATAACACGGAAAAACTTGACCATCTGACGCAGGGTCTGAGGACATGAGTGCAACTTTCCTCCAGTAGAACTACATAAGAAACCAAACAGTATAAACAGTATTTATAATATGTGTGTTAATGTAGGATGTAAAGTTGTCTTTATGTCATTAAACTGCCCACATTTCCAGAAACATTATAAAGGAAATTATCTTTGTCTCCTCAGTAGTAGCTTTGGCCTTGGTCTGATCATTAATATTCTTACCCTGCTGGATTGCAGATTTACACAACTAACGGTGTATAAACTAATATCTTAACCAACAGGATTGATTATAAAGATAAAGGCCACATTTTTAAAAAGAAATTTGATTTTCCTGTAAGTTCTCATTATAGTATAGAAAAAACAATGTGTGTGTACATATGTATTTGTGGTAGCGTGATGTGAAGCTAGACTTGATACTGCTGCCGCCCACTTGTGTCATTAAGGAGACCCCGGTTTAGGAGATCACCATGGTGACCACTCTTTGCCAAGAGGTGCACACACACACAAACCAATACACATCGTCCTGTTTGACTAGAGAGCACATCAATTATTAATGCACTGTGCTCACTAAATTCATTTCCAGTCTCTCATTAGACAATCTCTTCAAGGATCACATCTGTGCTCCCGTTCTGAGTGACTCCTCTTTGTGCTCTGATCTTTATCAGCGTTTACATATTGTGATCTTATAGGGATCCTTTCACAGAATATGTGAAACTACAGAAACCTGTGACAAAAAAACACTGCATAGAAAATCTAGCACACGGAAGAGCATAATAAGTCTAGATGTGTGGCTGTGTGGCTGAGTGGCTGAGTGGATGAGTGTGGGTGGATCTGCCAGTGTTATATTGGAAGTTGTAATTACATCTACAGGTGTTTTTCATTATGCCACGCTGCTGCTCAACAGGAGAAAGCAAGAGATGCAGAGATGATTTTTTGGATAAAGACAGTGATTGATTCAGTGTGCATGTGCATGTGTGTGTGTCTGTAATCTCCTGGGTTGAGTGTGTTTACGAGTAGAAGGGAACAGGGACAGCCCCCTGACACGACGAGCGCCAGACTGAGCGTTCTTGATAATTAAGCGACTGTGCGATTATGCAATGAGCGTGACCGTGCCAATGATAGACAAAGGAAGAACAGGGAGACAGAACAGGAGGCACAGAGAACAGCATGACTGGGATGGATGAAAAGAAAAGAAAAGAAACACCACATAGAGAAGAATATCTATTGCAGAGAAGGATTTAAAGATAAAGTTGAGTTGCTTTGCTGAAACTTTTATGTATGTTGGGATTTATGCTACCAGTAAGTATGCGGTAAACTATATTTGGAGGGGGTCAGCCAATGTGTGTATGCATTTAGAGAATGCTCAAGTATCCATGACACACATACATGCACTTTGCCCTTGCACCTGTAACATTGTAACCTTAGCAGACGGTGTGTGTTTATGTGTGTGTGAGTGAGGACCTAAACTTGGTTAGCAGCAGGCTGTTAACTTCTTGCCTTCTCTAACTTGTTGATCCTTTGGGCCTATCCATAGACACATTCAGCATAGCACGCATGTTATGGGTCTAAGGGTCACTTCACCAGAAAGAAAACAGATAAATCATATTGCTTAATCACTGATCTATTGATGCGTTTTAGCTCTAACATTTGCAGCTACATTGCCATTTGTGTGAAATCGTGGCTTTCCAAAAGGATTTTACAACACGGATGCAGAGATTTGCTTCCATTCAGTCACACGAACATTAGTGAAGCAGGCACTGATGTTTGGCTTGCAGTTGGCTTTCCAATTCAGAGGAGTTACATGAAGGTTTCTTTATGGCCTGTCCTTACTGCACAGAGGCATTGTCCTGACCTGTCCCCTAAATCTTGCCACACATTTGGAAACTAAAATATCTTTGCATGCTGCGGCATTTATATTTCCCTTAAAGGAACAGTGTGGAACATTTCAGGGGATCTATTAGCAGATATGGAATATAATATAATATTCATAACTATGTTTTCATCAGTGTATAATCACCTGAAAATAAGAATTGTTGTGTTTTTGTTAGCTTAGAATGAGTCCTTCATATCTACATAGTCTGCCATGTTGCTCCACCATGTTTCTAGCCCAGTAAAAAGTAGTGTTATTATGGTATGGATGGCCTCTGAGCGAGGTGAACGTCATTACCACGGTTTAGCACTCGGCGGCTCACGTTAACGCAGTCTTGGAAAGGAAGGAATGAGCAGAGGGATACTCAGTTGGTTGCAATCTGCAACCACACCACTAGCTGTCACCAAATCCTACACACTATATCTTTAATAACAACTATACTGTCCAAGGCCAAACCATTAAAGGAGTAGTTCGGCATTTTTTAGAAATACGCTTTCTTGAGGAGCATTAAAAGAAACAATACCACCCTTAAAGGTTCTCTGTGGAGTTTTTCGCGCTATGGAGCTGTTCTTCTATGAATGGCTTTGTTTATCTTGTGCACACACGAATGTTTGACACACTCAATACACAATGGTGTCACCCTATTCTACAGATCAACAGGTGGTGGTAACATGCCAAGATTAAGCTGCAATGCACCAGCAAAGGCAGCAAAGAAGAAGACTTTTAGCTAGTAAACGTGGATGTAAACAATACAGGATTTAAAATGCTTTTAAAATCGGCTTTGCAAATGCACACTAGACAGTCACTCATACTGTGATGTTATAGTGTACTCATATACTGATGTCTGCAGAACAAAGTAACATTTATTTTGAGGAAACTGACGTCAATCGAATCATCCATGAAAGGATCATCGGTCGACAAACAACATAGCTTTGCCGTGTTTTTGAGACGAAACACTGATTTATGTTGTTTTGGTTTACATCTCTCAAACCCTGCAGCAGCTTTTTTTGAATTAGGCATTCCTCAGGTGTCCCCAGGTAATAGCAGTAATGAAACACTGGTCCCAGAAATGAAGTGAAATCGTACTATTACCAAAAAGCAATATGCATGACAAAGCTATTGTCCTCTATTGCAGTGATGAAACGTTACTTTAAGAGCTACTTATTTTGATTTCAGTTGAACAAAATTAAACTACAGGAAGATCACGACTCAATCACTTTATATTCAAACGCAGAGCAAATTCCTCATGAACTTACATCCCTCCTCGGCTACAGTCTGATCAATTCTATTGTTGGCTTTCTGAAAGAAGGGCATGAGCGATGCATATCATCACCATAACAGAGCAATCTACCGCCGGGAGACAAGCAAGCATCTCTCTCTTACTCAGACACTGACATGAACACATGTACCCACACACATGCTGCACACATGTAGACACAGTCATGCTCATACTGTACTGTATGTGCACACAATTATGCACACATGTACCCAACAGCCGTGCATGCACACACACACACACACACACACACACACACACACACACACAACCACCCACGCACACCCTTGGAAGAAGCCACTCACACTTCGCCCCCATAGAGTACATGTCAGTCCATCTGGGATCATTAACACTATGTTAATGACTATAGGGCTGGGGCCAGGAGCATGTGAGGAGAGGAGAGAGATACAGAAATAAGAGATGGAGAGAGAGAGAGAGAAATAAAGAGGACAGAAGGTGGGAGGATGGAGGAGGATAATGGATTCTCTCCTAACAAATGCACTGCCCGAGGTACTTGTAGGGGGGGAAGAAAACAGGGATAAGAAAAGATTGAAAGTGAGGGGAAGAGGGGGCGGCAGCAAGAAGAAAACCGGACCACACCAAGATGGGGGAAGTAGGGAGCAATAGAGCATAAAAGAGAGTAAAGGGGAGACGCTCAAGAGCTAGTCAATGTGAAAAGAAATCGAGAGAAAGTAAAGAAATCAGGCAGATATGCACCCAGTATGTTGGCCAGGGGCGGATGAAGGCTCTGTGGAAATAACTGAACAGATGAACAGAAGAAAGGGAAGGAAGGAAAGACAGCAGAGACAACAGATGAGCCGAGAGAACATGCAGGCAGGGAGACAGACAAGGAGATACAGTATAACAAATGATGGCGGAGGCAATGCAAGATGAGGAGCGTGGTTAAATATTTCACCGGGTTTTGTTTGTGCTTTTGTGTGCGTGGGCATTGGAGTGAGAGTCCCTGGGAGACAGAAAGGAGGACAGAGCGGCAGGGGAAGGGAGCGAACGAGTGAAGTGTGCCTGTTGACTGGGCGAGTTAATGATTCCTGCGCTCTGAATAGTGAGACAGTGTTAGTCCAGGAGGGAGGGAGGAGGTTCATTTACCCCCTACTGACACACACATGCAACATTGTTTTACTCTGTACGTGCGTCCTTGGCTAGTTTCGATACCCTGTCGGTGTTGCACGTTTGGAAACAGCTCAGCCTCCGTGGCGACTTTCCAGAAGATGCTCAGAGCAGAAAACACCACCACTACTTGCCCCCCAACCGGGATAAATCTAGACACATGGAGCGCTATTAAGCCAAAGTGTGCCACACCCTGTGTTCCAATGGAGGCGACCACCTGTATGCAGATGAATGGGTGTGAATAGAGGCCGGGAGACATGCCTTTGTGATTGCCAGAGAAGGAGCAGCTTGCCGGAGTGTGCCGCTATGAGCCAGAGGGCCGAGGGCCCGCAGGAGGCCGGGGATAAAGGGACAGAGGGCAGCAGGGTGACAAGCTGTCCGTGTGTAGATGAAACAATGCCAAGTGTTAACAAGACTAAGCTAGCGGTAATGACAGGGGTTGACTGAACAAAAGGCAACTATTTGAAATGCAATGTGAGTTAATAAGGGGCATATTACAGTGATTTAGCCCCTTTAAGCCCCTTTATACCCTTTTCATTGTATCATAATGTTGATCTTTCCTATGACCTTTTTTTTCCAATAACAACGGAGGTTATTCTCAGAGGGAGAGGCGAGGAAGGAGAGGCACAAATGGCACATCAGCAGCTGAGGCTGGAGGGCACGACGAGTGATGACGTGATAAGGTCAGGACAGAAAAAAAAGAGGCAGAAATGTATTCAACAGGATAACATCTAATGGAGCAACAATAGAGAGAGAGAAGCACTCCCACACACAGCAATAAAAACCTGTGCAAGCACATGCATGTGTTTGGGCAGATGTGTTCATACGCACACCTGAAACGCTATACTATTCTCTACCATCCCTGTCTGGAACATTGTTATGTTTCAGTGTGGCTGACGCCCAGTGTGTTTCTTTTATCTGTAACACAATACTTCTCAAAGTTTCATCCTGCCTCTCTTTGATTTATTCTCTCGTCTCTATTAAACACTTATTTTTCTGTGTGTGTGTCTCACGGAAACCTCTTCAAATCTCGAGACAGAGATCCCTGACCAGCTCTGATCCCCGCCTGAGGCCGACAGGATGAGTGGAGAGGAAGGCTGGAAATTTAATAGGTTGAGGGGACTCAGTCTTTTCTTTTTCTAAATATCTGTCTCCCACATATCCTTATAACCTTTCTTATCAAAACATTTATTCTAGCTGGGCTGATACTTTTCTTCTTTCTCTGGCATCTGTTTTTGTTTTGTGTACCTCTTCACTCCCTAAGACTCTTCTCCCCTCTGATAGAAAATACATTTGCTGAGGTTGAGATAGTAGGAAAGAGAAAATCATTTACAGGTAGCACTGCACGCTATGTGTTTTCTTCCACTTAATTACGTAAGTTGCGTAATTGTGGGATTTCCGTAGCATGTTGAACGACTCGTGGCAGATACTGCAACGCCTGGAGACAAATCCCTAGGAAATAAACAAGGTGGTTTCCGTTTGCTGAGAGGTTTTGTATAGCTGTCAGGTCTTCCCCAGACTTCCTTTAATCCACTTTTAGAGCTGTCGAGCTTTCCATCGTCTCCTTTTCTGCGAGTTTCTTTTTTTGAGCCATCAAGTTTTCTCTGCTTTACTGTCATTCGCAGAAGAAGCCCTGGTCTTCCCTGTGTGTGTGTGTGTGTGTGTGTGTGTGTGTATCTGTGTGTGCCTGTATGGGCTGTGGGAGGATTATAATAGTCTCAGTGTTTGTGTGTGCTTTCTCTCTGTGTGTTTGTGTACATGTGTAGAGTATGCATACATGGGAGATCCCAGCCATCTGACTCTTGGCTGCAGCAGCAAGCAGCACCAGAGAGGAGGTGTATATGTGGGTTGTGAATTTCTGAATGTGTGTCTCACAATTGGTTCTGCGTTACATACATTTATGTATCATGAGGAGGTCCCGTGTTTGAGCAGCGGAAGTCTCTGACACTCAGTCCTAGTGTTGTGTTTGTGAGTGAGAGCTGGGTTCCTGTTGCTGGTTGTCTAGTTTTGGAGCTGCTGAAAAAGTAGCGAGTCATTCCTAAGAAGAAATCAATACATGTGTTTAGAGCAGTTCCTGGTGAGCTAAGTGGAAGAAGGTGTACTACAGGAATAGCTGCTTGTACATATGAAATCATCCAGGTGTTTTGCATAAAACAAATTTATCATCAACTGGACTTGTACCCATTATTCTTTATCACGCACTAGTTCACTTCCTCACCCCCTCTTCCTTCTCCTTTTCCCCTAATTTTTTGGGAGACATTATAGAACGGAAAAGCACCTTCAGCCGTGATTAACCCCCCACTGCCTACGGGATATACAGTCAGAGTGTGTGTGTGTGATCCTTTCACAGTGCCAGGACGTGTGTCTGCTTGCCCAGCCAAGCCTAGGGACAGTCAGACACACAGCGTGTCTACACATATAAATACACACGCACACACACACACACACACACTGCCCCCTCCTGTTTCCCCTACAGCTCTGGAGCTCTGAACCAGCTAACCCAGGCTGGGCTCCATCCCTGCCCAAGGGAGGCCCTCTCCTGCTGGGGCCACAGTCGTGTTGACACCCTCCTATAGTCTGGACTTTATCCACTCCATCTGTGAGCTTGTTTTCTAAAGTTACCTGTCTGGGGACGTGGCTAAGCGGAGACCACAAGATTAGACCAGCTGATAAGACGGTAATAATTCCTTACTAGCTGACAAAACGTAATCAGTACACCCAACGTGCCTAGACAACAACAGCATGCAAGAACACACACACACACCTCTCCGCAGAGGGTTCTCAAATGATCAGAACACAACCACTGGGACAACCTCTGCCAAAATCCCGTCAGTATATAATATGTTAAAGTGACCTGTCTCTGCAGCGTCAGTGCAGCGACAGATTGTCAGCTCATTTCAGTCCATAACATACTGTGCAAAACAATGCAGTTTAGCACAATACAAGTTGACAGACTTGTATTACAACACATAATAACAACCCAACAAGTCAGCACAATGCAGTTGCAACATATAGTACGTAACACTACCCGACAGCAACAGATTACAAAACACAACTCCAACAACAGACACCAACAGAACACAATGACTGCAGGCCTCAAATTAACTATTAAAATAAACTATCAATGTTTTAGCGGTAGAAAGTACAACGTATATTTATTCAAGAACTATAGGCTACTTATGAGCAATTTTGAGGTACTTTACTTGAGTATTTCCATTTCATGCTACTTTATACTTCTACTCAACTAAATTTCAGAGGGAAATATTGTACTTTTTACTAAACTACATTTATTTAAAAGCTTTACCAGTTACTTTCCGAAGGAGATTTTACATTAAAAACATATGATCAGTTTATGAAATGATGCATTATTGTAGATTAAACTACCCAAAAGTATACAAAGCAGTTAAAATTAGCATTAACATTAAATGTATGCTTACTGTACATGTTAATGCATCAATAATTATGATCCAATAACATTATATTATGACATTGACAGAGGCATAATGATACTACTACTACTACTAATACTAATACTACTACTACTAATAATAATAATACTTTAGTACATTTTAATACATATACATGTTGTTAAAAATAGTCTATTACAAGTCCTGCACTCAAAAAC
>CAKAOI010026262.1:0-15659 GCA_916701655.1 Sebastiscus albofasciatus | reverse complement strand
TTTAATGGAGCTTCCCGGCAAAAAGTATTTCACACGTTTGTACCTGTACAACCGGCGTGACAATAAACATCTTGAATCTTGAATCTTGAATCTTGAGAATTGGGTGTTGAGAGTTGAATCCAGACTTGAATCCCTTCAGCTGTATTACCATGCATTGACAAAATGAATCCTAGAGATCTGATTGCCTATCAAGCCAGCCTCAAATCACTGCAGGATAATTTTCAGTGCATACTGAAATGTATGGAAGCCAATTACTGCTTATGAGTTAGGAAACATATTTTAAAATCTAAAACTGTGGTGCACCTGGAGCGAGGTTATACCTGGAGCAGGGGTACACTTGGAGCAGGGTTTCACCTGGATCTGGATGTCTCCGGTATTGTGTCTGCATCTGCTACCGCGTCCGGTGCCTACCTGACACCAACTGCTACCATCATTAATTAACTTCGTCCGTACGAGGGACTACCAAGGCTAACGAGGGATTACCAACACTTAGTGACAAAGTGGCAGCCTGGAGAATAACACTTCTCGGTCACTGCCAAAGACATCAAGAACTCCCAGCAAGCATGCTGATGCTGCAGGAACCAACACACGGGCATTGATCACAGGGACGTCCCACACCAACATACATGGACGTACTGAGGAGAGATGCTGGACAGTGCTGGTGAGCTAGCCAGATGTATGGTGGACTGAGACAGCTGGAAACTCCACTTGAAAGCCCGTCTGAGGACAACCCAATGACATCAATTCCAATAGTTGTATTATCACTCTTTCCATCCACCACTATTGGTTTTGTTATTAGTCCTACTTGTATTAGCTACTACAGCTGCAAGGCTATTATTGTGGCTGCTTTTCTCTCTCTCTCTCTTTCTCTCTCTGTCCCTCGCTATCTATCTATCTATCCCCCCAGCCGGTCTCGGCAGATGGCCGCCCGTCCTGCGCCCGGTTCTGCTCCAGGTTTCTTCCCAATAATAGGGGAGTTTTTCCTGGCCACAGCGCGCTTGGTGGATCTTGTTGGGTCTCTAAACTATGGTGTACGGTCATAGACCTGCTCTATATATAAAGCGTCTTGAGATAACTTCTGTTGTGATTTGACGCTATACAAAAATAAATTGAATTGAATTGAATTGAATTGGTGTGCTTTGACAAACAGTCAATGTTAAGGTATTTATGAATGCAAAGTCTGTGATATGACATGATGCATTGGTATCTATATGTCTAGCTTTGTTAGAGCTCTTAGTGTGTGGTCACCACCTTTCCATTATTCGCTTTTGTACAGTTTACACTTTTGTATTCTGCACTGTTCACTTGTACATTGTCATCACTCGGTTTATACTTGGCATAAAAGTAATCCAATCATTCATTCTGTGACCTGTTTATCAGGATTGTCTTCTCACTGTAGTCAAATCCTAACGAGTAATTAAAGCCATTTGTGTTGTGTTGGATCACTTTCTTAGATGAAACACAGACCCAAACAAAACACAGCTGTAGTTCCAGTGAAAAGGAAAAATCCCCCAGAGTCTGGCAGTTGGATGAGAAAGTAAATAATCGTATTTCCCAAATGATGAACTATTGCTGTAAATTTCAATGGCAGTAGATTTTGATTTTTTTTGTTGAAAAGTATCAAAAATCAATTCTATCTGTATAGCCTCTGTGTACCCTCTGTCCTTAGACCCTTGAATCCGATTAGGAAACACATCACAAAAAACTATTTTAAATGAAGGAAACAGAGCAGACCAACATTGTGAAATTACACAATGGTTGAAATTAGGAAGACATTATTATATCTGGGAGGACATCCCAGCCACATGACCTCCACTCCACCATAGAGACCTGGGAAGAGGAAAGACTAGCACATCATTCACACAGAGGGAGAGGGAGAGACAAGGACACCATTCATAAGGGAAGAGAGAGTCTGAGTCTCCTGGAAGACAAACATCCAGATCCAGTAAAATGAATATGGTTTTGGATAAATAAGAATTTTCAAGGACATGCATGTGTTCTGTTTCTAATTATTAAGCATCAGTAATTTGTTTTACTGCTTTTCACTGCTTACAACATTAGAAAGAAGCAGGTTGAATCAATAGCTTTGACGTTTTTTGGCCAGTAAACAGTTGACTCCCCCAGCGTGGTTCCCCCCCTCACATCAGGATAACACAGTTTTTCCACAGATGTTCTCCATCTCTTATGTAAGATTGTTTGAAAGTTAAGTTGCAGGCCTTACTGAGTTTCAGGTAGGGGCAGCAATGAGAGAATGTCAAGCTGTTCAATATCCTAAACACTTTACAAGACCTTTTTTTTTTTTTTTAAATCACATCAGAGAGTTATGTATATGTCTTAGATGTTTTGGATCATAAAACAGCAGGATTTAATAAACTGCTGGAGGAAAATTTCAGGAAGATTGCATTATGTGGGACAAATGATGCATTGAATAATTTTGTAGATTAGCTTCATTCTGCAAGATTCTTTGACTGCAAAGGAACCCCATATGGTTTAGGTACACAGTAGTCATATATCCCCCCCTTCTGGCAGGTCCGTTGTGTGCATGTGTTTCCAGTTAAATGGGAACACAGACAAAGGGCAGACAAATCAATGCCAACACTTTAATTTAAATTAAAATAAACACAAATTATGGTAACACTTTACAATAAGGTACACAAAAATGTGAGTAGTTGCTGTGGAACGAATGAGGAACTAACTGCTAGTGAACCATTAGTAAGGGATCCATCATTATCGGTGTCATATCTCTTTCTAGTTTATATCTGACACCTGACCCGGCTAGTCTTTGATAAACTACTGTGTGTCAGTCTGTCTGCAGGATGTATGTTTTTGGTGATTCCTGTATGCCAGAGTCAGATGAACACAATACTTCAGGAACTGAATGGATCTGCAGTGACTCCTTAAATGTTTTCAACTTAGGTTAGTACTTTTCTCTAAAAATAGCCCACATTTATTAACTTATCAAGTTTCAAGTTATTTAATAAATAACTTGTATAAGTAAGTAATCATTAACTAATCATTGCCTAATACCTCATTACCTACCCTCAGGGGCCACAAAGGCCCTTGGGACACTGTGTGGTAAGTTTCTGGTAATTTGATTAATTTAACAGTTGTTTATGGAAAATTGCACCATTAAAGCACAATATGGAGTGATTTATGGCACATCCTGCACCTAATCTTGTAGAAGGGCCCTGTGTGTTGTTCTGTGTATGTCAGTTGATATCATTTACCTGGTGCATAATCCTCAATAACTAATTATCACAAACAAGAAGCAAATCTGGTTGTTCTGGGTAAATCTGGGTAGTATAGAGACAAGGAGTGGGCAATACGAGGATCCCAACCGGGCTCCAAGGAGTTGCCATCATAGTAGCCTGTGTTCCCATTGCAGGATCATTGGTAAATAAAAATGGAGGGAACACAGGAAGGGGCAGTCTGGAACTAGCATCATACAACACACACACACATATATATAAATATATGTGGGATATATATCTATGTGGGATTGTCTTGCGATGTAATAATTATGTTTAGAATATAGCTAATAATATAAATAAATAAATACATTAAAATATATATTTATAATAATTTTTTTTAAAATAAATATGTATATATGTACATATATGTATATATATACATATTTATTATAATTATTTGTAATGTGTTCAATTATTTATATTATTAGCTATATTCTAAACATAATTATTACATCGCAAGACAACCCCACATAGCAATATTACAGCTATTTCCAATGAGTGATTCGTAGTGTAGCTTCGCCTTTTGGTCTATCCGAGCTTCCGTAGTATTGTTTTTTTTACCCGGAAAAACTTTTCGGTCCACGTGACGTCATCAGGTGCCCTAAAGATGGCGGAGTCGGAGGAGGAGGTGGACGTCCTGGTCCAGAGAGTTGTCAAAGACATCACGAACGCCTTCAAGAGAAACCCCAACATGTGAGTAGAGTTGACTGTGAACATACCACACAGACCGGAGCCGCGTTAGCCAGACCCGAAACCAAAACAACAGCATGAAGCAGCCTTTACACTGTCAGGGGCTCGGACTATCGCCTGGAACCAGAGCCTCTCAGCTGAGAGCGGCTCGGACTATCACCTGGAGTCAGAGCGGTGCAGGGAAAGTTGACAGTTTAGCCAGCTAGCTTAGCCTAGCTGTCTGTTGTCTCTAAGAGCCAGATGACAGGGTTTATAGGAGCAGCCCCGCCGGTAACTACGGGTTACTCTCCGTTGTGTTGGATACCAACATATAGTAAAGTGTTATTTGGTGTAACTAGTTAGCTCGTCCTTTGACGTGGTGAGGCGGCTGTCAGGGCCAGTAGTTAGCTCATTAATGGGTCCATTAAGTCAATTAGTAATTGACAACAACTACTGTTGTTGTTGTTTCCCTATGCTTCCTGCTTCAGTCTCTTTAACAGAGGTACACCGGTACCTCTTTTATTTATTCCTCTGTATATTTCCATATTTATTTTCTTATTCTTTCAGATGTATTCTTTATTATTGCACTCTTATGACTCCACAGGCAATGGCACTTGTCCCGATATGATGTAATATCAAGTTTGAATGTATGGACAATTTGGAAACATTGTGATTTCCTCTGTAGTTGTTTTAAATATATGGTTTGGCAAATGCTAACGTTTCTAGCTTCTTATCTATTTACATGGCAAATAATAAATGAAGCAGTACTTTAACCCTTCAATCCTACTAACACATACAATAGTACTGACTGGGGTCCCTGGAGAATACACTACTAGAATAAACCACTGTAAGAAGTAGCCATCATAGCAATAATTCAATTTATTTCTTATCAAAAACATTATTAGTTATGTAATTAATGTCATCTGATGGAATAAACCGATTTTTATTAATTCAGGAAAGTTACAGTTAATTTTTGTAATATTGTGTAAAACAAGCACAGGAGGTGTTTGTCTCCTTCAAAATGACAGAGTGCCCCTACCCCCCTGATAGTGTGTGACAATTTATATTAAGACCCATGGCAAACATTTTATCTATCTATTAAAAACTGCATAGGCTGCAGTGGAGTGCTTTTGACCGGGGTAGGAACGGTATGAAAATTTCATATCACGATTATAGTGACCAAAATGATCCCCGATACCAGTTCTATTGCGGCGTTGTGAAAAAAATGTGATGAAAATGATGTGCGATGAAACCTGCCTTGGCGGAGGTCTGCGCTCTCCGAGTGCACTTCTAGTTATTATTCTGTTACTCACAGACATACACAGTCTATCTTCTGTGTTGCATTTGAGTAACTGCATTGAGCCCAACAGTACGACATAAATACAGAGGAGTCCTGATAGGAGTCAACCCACGTTGCAGAATAGCTGGTCCACCTGAACAGCCCAACTTAAGTGAGTCTGATGCGTTGTTGTTGCTAACTTGGGGGCTAACCCCCTTCACTTTAATCAGCAGGTAACAAGCAAGACACGGGAACTTGGTTTGAGTCTTGAGGAGTTGTAGCATTTATTCTCCAACAGCCTGAACACATACTGCTACTGCTACGTTCACAGCTATAACGTTACTGATAACTACATACTCACCATAGGTCCATGACACACATGTTCGCTTTCGCTCTCTCTCTGTCTCTTAACTGCACACTTGCTAACAATACAGGCCGCCGGGCTTGCAATACACTAGTGTTGCATGGTATACCGATACTAGAAAGGTATTGCAATACCTGTCCCTCCACACAGGGAGAGAGGGCACAACGAGCACCAGTCCACGGCCCCATGAGCCACTTTGACCCCGAGCCTTTCCGAGCCGAACTACAGCCGGTCGCTGCACAGTATGCGTGCGCACTGTCGTGGAGGAAATGCACCCGTTGAGGGCAAGCCCACCCATTGAGTTAATTATGAAACTGTTAAGGCACACATGTAGAGGCGCAAGGAGCGGTTTTCACAGACGCCGACTGCCATTTGCAGTGGCATTTATATACCCACCTTTCCCGATTCACAGTGCTGATCACAATACAGCGCCACAACATCGGTGTAATGCCGCAATTGCAGTTATAAATGACAGATATACACCAAGTGCAACACTTGGTAGAAAACAGTTGTTCAAAGCTGGAGGAGGGACAAAATTTGACGGACGCAGCTGCCTCATAATTCTCTATGCAAGAAGCCTCTGCTGGTAAAAGGCCCCGCCCCGGGGTTGACCCAGAACACGCTGGAGAGATTATATATATCTATTATATTATATATCTTTTCTGGCCTGGGAATACATCGGAGTCCCCCAGGAAAGCTTTGCTTCGGAGAGAGATGTCTGGAATTCCCTGCTGAGCCTGCTACACCTGCCGCCCGGCCCCGGATAAGAGGAAGCAAATGAATGGATGGATGGATGGATGGATGGATGGATGGATGGATGGATGGATGGATGGGAAGGGGCCTTAAGAACCAGACAAGACAAAAAAAACATTGTAAAAAGACCAAGCTGGGCTGTGACTGATGGATGTTACCCTGAAGATATAGCCTGAAGTACAGAGCCAGTTGAAATGGCTAAGAAAAGAAATGGCCCTGTGTCTTGGTTTCTGAGCAAAAGCTCTTTCATAAGTTGTCAGGATATTCCTGAGAACATGACACACATGTTGTGTTGTGTTGTCATAACGATTCTTCCATGTCCATATACAATAAGTAAAAACCTCCCTCAGCCCTCATTCTTAGTATCTGCTGATTCTGCTCCCTCAGTGATGAGATTGGCGTGATCCCGTGTCCAGAGGCCCGCTACAACCGCAGTCCCATTGTGTTGGTGGAGAACAAGCTGGGTGTTGAGAGCTGGTGTGTCAAGTTCCTGCTGCCATATGTCCACAACAAGCTGCTGCTCTACCGTCAGCGCAAACACTGGCTGGACAGGGAAGGTAACTGAACTCACTTATCTACCACAACAAAATCACTCCTGAAGGTTACAGGCAGATCAGTAAATATGTTATTGTATCATGAAAAAGTTAGTTTATTGTGACGTGTGAGTCTTTGAAATTGTTTGAACAATGTTAACAATGTTAATAATCAGATAACCTAACAGTTCATGTTTGTGTGTCCCTTAGCTTTAGCAGATATCACCTGCACTCTGTTGCTGCTTAACCCGGACTTCACCACCGCATGGAATGTCAGGTACAGATACAGTACAGTCACAGCAGCCATCTACAACAAAACTACAGAAATATTTGTTCTTATGAATGTCAGCTGTTCATTGTTTATGCCTCTTGAAATCATCAACCATCCTTACACAATACTCAACGCTGAACATAGAGAGACTGGTTGTATTGGCTGACTGATCACAGCTCAACACGCCACAGTGTGGCTAAAGCATGCTATAATGACCCTGTGGAAGAAGGTCATAGTGTGCTGTGTAGGTCTGTTGTAATAAATGGTTGATTGTTGTTGCAGGAAGGAGCTACTGCAGTGTGGAGTTCTTAACCCAGAGAAGGACCTCTACCTGGGCAAGCTGGCCCTTACCAAATTCCCCAAGAGCCCGGAGACGTGGATACACCGGTAAGGCTTCACTGCAGAGCACCCCGTTCTCCTCAAAACACTCACCTCCACATATTTCAAGCAGGCTACATTTAATACATAATGTATGTGGACCGCTCAGCGGCCGCTGCAACACTACGCTTCCACTATAAACAATGAAACTGGCTACACGCGTGAGTGCTTTAGGTGCTTAATATGCACCATAGAGATCTGCTCAACAAATGTAAAAATAGGCCAGTCTTCTGTTTATGAGGTGTGTGCAGGACTCTTACACAGAAATGGGTCATAAAGTGTCTATATTATTTTTAAATTAAACTTACGATATACAGGAAATGACTTAATGACTGTCAATGAGCGTATTGGCAGTTTGGTTTTGTGATTTTCTAATTTATTGCTTCTTGTCACCTAAGTCCTTTGATAATAGCTTACAAGAGAGATTGAAATAGCACATTGAAGGACGGAAATGATAAAAGTAGATAAAAAAGAAGAAAAGATGAGCAATCAGAACTTATTATTTTACAGTCTTGTTGGTGGGAGCGTTGCTCTCATCTTTAAGAACCTGGTCCGTTGTGAATTATCCGCGTTGCCATGTTCCATTTTCGTCACAAAAATATATATCCTTTGTTTTATATAGTGCTTGTGTCCTCTCCACACAACAAAAACCCATCCATACAAAGAGTGTCTAAGGACGTTAACTACATGATACATAAACTAATCGGAACCCAAATTTCGATGCTAACGCTAGCTGTTCTGGCTAGCCCCGTTCCGTAACCAACATGTAACGTTAGAAAGTGCATATCAGCTACATAACCATCTTTATCATATTCCAGCTGCTGGTTGATCTCAAGCCATATATTGTCCTTTATTTGGTTATTGAGGTAGTCTTCGCGGTGTTTCTCGTACAATATTGGATATTGAGAAACCAAATTGATAAGATGTTCCCCCATTTTGGCAGCAAGCTACCTGGAGCTATGACATCACTTGGAACAATGGATTTTATGCAAGCATTCATAAGAACCCACAAAATCAGTTTTTGTCAAATTATGTGCGAATTTTTCTGACAAAAATCCGTGCTTGTTGTGAAACTGCATTTGACTTCCCACCTCCAGTGGCAGGAGTGACAGATGGAGAGACACTGTGGGGTTTAGCAGTAACTGTACACCAGGTTGTTGGAGTTACCTCACCCAGCAGTTGTTGTCTCTCTCTGCAGACGCTGGGTGCTGCAGCAAATCCTGCGTCAGTTCTCTGCTGTGGGCCGCAGCAGGAAGCATCAGCAGGGTGAAGCAGAGCAGCCTGATGCAGACAGGAACCAGCAGCTCAGCGACCATCTGGCCAGGACGCTCCATCAAGAGATGAAGGTGTGCTCTGACGCTGCATGCCGCTATCCCAGCAACTACAACGCCTGGTCCCACCGCATCTGGGTGCTGCAGCACATGGCCAAGAGCAACGTCAAGGTAGGATGAGAAAGAGATGCTTTTATTTATTATATTTCTTTTAAAGATTCAAGGAGTTTATTGTCACTATTGTTAAAATGACACCAATGCATTTTCATACAATGAGCAATGTGTGCCACAAAGTACAAAGACGAGCAAGTGTTCTGTTGGGGGTGAAGTGAGATTTTGACATTACACATTAGGGCTGCAGCATAGATTAATCGATTATCCAAATAGCTGGCGATTAATTTAATAGTTGACAACTAATCAATTGATCGTTGCAGCTCTATTGCACATGCTATATTTGAGTGCAGGTGTGTAGTTTCTCCTCCATCCCCAGGTATTAATGTTTGCCCCAAATGCCTGTTTTGGTTGCTACACCAATAATTTTAAAAATAACTTTGGTATTTTTCAACCTGGACCCTACTTCCCCAGGTTTTTGTTTGTAAGTGACTAACGGGGACAATACGTTTTGAAATTGGTCGAGTATTGAGCGAGAGTGCAGCAGCATGTAAACAAACTGCAATGTAATCTTGGGGGGAAAATTGCTTGGGGCAATTTTTTTCATCATCAATGTATGTCCACTAAAAGTGCCACTGACGGGCTCAAATTGATGTTATAAGTGTCTGACAACATTATAGAAAGAACCCTACAGAGAAATAATACGTTTTTCTTACCTTTCACTTGATCCGGTCTGTTTGTTATTGTTTGTCTCGCTCAAGGAGATTCTGTGTTGTTCTGAAATCTTGCGTCTCATCCACATTGTTGAAATCATCTAAATATTCAGCCATGACATTGAAAATCTTGCCTTCTGTACTCCAACACAACAAACTCTGACAACACTGGCACTCCTCTCTCCAACTCTCACTCTTGTTTCCACTGTTGTCTTCTGGCAATAAGTCACATGACACAATAACAAACAGACCGGATCAAGTGATATTTGAAAGTGGGTCTCGGAGTATTTACTCATTGCGGTTACTGAATTTCATCAACCCTGCACACTTTCTGAAGCTTCTCTGGCAGAACTAAGTAATGTTTTCTAAACTGATGGGTAAGAACCATTTCATACTGGCACACAGTCCTAACTACTGTAGAAGTCTGTTTGTTAAAAACAAAAGGAAAAAAGGTCAAGAGAGTCAGACCCTGTGAGCTAAATGGAATGTTGTAAGGGACAGCTCCGATTTCTATCAAGGGTAGAGGGTATATTATTTTCTTATGACTGGTTTGGTGACCTTAAGAGTCTGTTTATTACAAACAACCTGCTATAATTCTACGCTTTTAGGCTGCCAATCCATCTGGAAGGGTAAAGCTGACAAGTAGCATTCAATTCATATTTTAGCTTAGATGTTTTGACTGTGTGCCAATATCAAAAATGGTAGCTTCAGTTGTTGAGTGGTAATTATGAAAGTCATAATGCAGTCCTAAATCTGCCAGCATATGTTGTGCAACAATTAATCAATGCAGTAGGGATGTCATGATACCAGAAATGTAGTAATCCATACCAATACCAGTGAAATTCCACAATTCTTGATGCCAATTTGATACCAGGGTGAAAATCAAAACTATAAATCCCATGTACACATGTAACATACACTCCTTTATTACCACTTGCATAGTGTTTTTTGCTAATTTATTATTAATCCCTGATGATCTGCCTCAAGATCCTTGCCAAATTTACAAGGTCACATCATGATAACGTTATAATTTACCTTCACCCAATCCTCATTTTTACTAAATAGAGCTAGAACGCATCATTAGCTCTGTTATTTAGCCAAGCAGGACTGTGCTGCCCACCGGTTGCCAACAGCTAGCGTTAGTAGCTCTGCTCCCGCCGACACAGATTTGTTGTTCACAATGAAGCATTATCAGGGAAATGATCCCCGGGACGACGGGACACCATTAGTCACGAGCCCTGATGGAAAAAATGTGCAGTCACATTTTTTGGACTTGGTACCGAAGTATCGGTTCTCGTGACATCCCTACAATGCAGTGTATTATATAAGACATCTTGATTAAGACTTCCCAAATATGTGTTGGATTTCCTAAATATTGGTCCTCTGTTCTTCACAAACACCTGTACTCACTTCTATGTTTCCTCCCAGGTTTTCCATGATGAGCTGTCCTCTATGCGCCTATGGGTGTCCATGCACGTGTCTGACCACAGTGGCTTCCACTACCGCCAGTTCCTGCTCAAGGAGCTGATCACTGAGCTCTCCCAGACTCCAGCTACCACCACCACCACCACCACAACCACCACCACCACCAATTCACCCCAGCACCGGTGCAGCACAGACCCCAGCAGCAGTCCCCAGCATCACAGCCACGGCCAGGCTAATGGGGAGCTGTCAGGAGCAGAGGCAGCGGGTGAGGAGGAGAAGCAGCCCGGCTCCACCGCAGTCCTTGAACTCTTCCACCAGGAGATGGAGCTGTGCTCAGACCTGATCCAGTCCTTCCCTGGTCACGAAACACTTTGGAGTCACAGGTGAGGCCACAGAGGTTAACAAAACACAAGACTTTTGTCATTTTGTGGGACTGTGAATGTGGGACTTTTACTTGTAATCGAATATTTTTTACATCACTGTATTGCAACTTTTACTTTTTAAGTAGAAGATCTGAATATTTCTTGCACCAAAGAAGGTACCCTGAAGTTTCCTGTGTGTTCTGCCTGAATGAAACAGTTGTCAAAAAATGCGACCTATTTTCTTACCATTAGTATCTAAAAGTATTAAATTCCAAATTCAGAGCATATCTATAATTGAGGGATTGGCGCCGCACGGCTCCCAACATGACAACGGAGATCAGAAAAGACATGGATATCTCACGTTCTACAATATGGGACCTTTTAATGCTCTGAATTTGGAATTTAGCACCTTTTTAAGATGCATATTGCAGAATAATAAAAAAACGCACACCTATTCTAGAGAGGTGCTGGTTCACAGCTTTTGAACATGTCATTCCGAGACCGTGAAACCAGGGAGATTAGCTCAATCCATGAAAAACAGCACACTACAGTACTTTTGGCTGGGTATTTGTACAGTACATTTCAATAATAAGGTGTTGTATGTGTGTTTCCACCCCTTCCAGGCGGCACGTCTTCTACTTGTGGCAACACTGGAGGAGGGAACACCAGCACCACTGCAGCAGCAGCAATGGAGGCAGCAAGTCGGACCACCTTAACAACAGTGACCTGGGCCTGCCGAAGGTCAGCGCTCCGAGCTGTGCAGGCAGGGGGGAGAGTGTGAACGGACAGAAGCATGCTAGTGAAGCTATGGAGGTAGACGGGGCGTCCTTGCCGGACCCACGTGACAGCAAGCGACTGAAGAGAGGCGTCCTGCTGCCCAGCACCCCCGCCCTGCCCTCCGAGCACAGCTTTGTGAGCGGCATCCTGGACAGCTGCTCTAACCCTGAGCAGAGACGCTTCGCCCTGGCGTACAAGAAGTGGTTAGACACTGTTATTGGTCAGCAGCCTTGAGAGAGGGAGAGAGCGAAGGAGAGAGAAAACAGTTAGCCTCATCAATCTTTCTCAACATTGAAGTTGCCTTTAGATACAGATTTAGGATCAGCTTACCTACCTGTAGTGCTGACTTTAACTAATAGTGCTTCAGATGCAGTGATGACTTTAGAAACCAGTCATGGGGCAGCGCGGTTACTGTCCTATTCTATTCTCCTGACAGTGAGTAGAGAGGACGGGGTCCTAGAGTAAGGAAGATTTGACGTCTGTTATTCCTCGGATACATCTGGATTCTCTTGAGCTTCATCTGAGCCAGTGCCCCTTCAGAATGGAAATCTGCACACACACAGAGCCGGTTGGCTCGCTTATGTGTCTGTTGGTAGATTCTGTTCTTATTCCAGGTGTCTCAATGCCTCAGGTCAAATTGCCACTGCTTTTTTTAGTGCCAGTTTGACATTCATTTTGCACATTTTACTTCATTTCTATTCAAATATTTCAGCAAAGAAAGTAAATGAAGCTGCCACGGGAGGAGGAACAATGTATTTGCCGAGGTGAGAGCAGAGCAGAATTTACACTCACTAAAAATCCCACTTGCTCGTATGGAATGCCTAAATAACCAGTATTATATAAATAAATAAGACATTAAATAATAATAATATAAAATAATCTTATGAATAAATAGAGCAGAATATATAAATGACCCAATAAATTGTGACCTTATTTAATAAATTGTTAAAACTCAGTTATTATAAAGTGTTATTTGTTATAAGTTTTATTGGAGTTATAAAAAAAAAAAGTCTTTCTCAAGTGATTGGCTGAAAGTTGAGGAGGCGGGGAGTGATGACAACAACTGGAGCATTTTTAGCTATAAATGTAGGGAAAATGAATTCAAATTGCTACTATGCAAGTGATGAAATGTAATTTCACAATAACAAGTTGAGTTTTAACAATGTACATTTTATTTATTTTTTTCAGCTGCTCACGAGCTGCAGTGTAATCCTATTGGGGCAAGCTGGCACCGTTATTTACATCCACTAAAAGTGCTTGTTTTTGCCATGGCAGGCTCTTATTGTTGTTATAAGTGTCTGACATTATGGGAAGAGTCTCGCTCAAGGAGAAGTCTCGTTCTGAAATCTGGCGAGGGGTTGTCTTACTGGAAGACGACGGTGGAATAGTGGGCAGAGTTTGTTGTGTTGGAGTACAGAAAGCGTAGCTTAGTGTCATCTAAAAAAATTCTCAGTGTCATGACTGAATATTTAGATGATTTCCACAATATGGATGAGGTTTTTGAATTAGATGGCCACCTGTATTTATTTGAGCCAAAGTATTCGGATATTCAGATTTCACAACGAGACTTCTCCTTGAGTGGGAATTGAACACAATAACAAACAGACCACATCAAACGAGAGGGAAATAAAAAAATGTTTTATTTCTCTGTAGGGTCCTTTCCATAATGTTGTCAGACACTTATAATAAAAATATGTTTGTGTTGAAATTCCCTCAGCCCCTCACGTGTTGCAGTGGCAGGTTTTAAGCACAGCCAGACTCCTGTTTTTTCTTTGAAACTCCTTAGATTTCCATTCTGAAGGTGGTAACATTTATTAACCATGTCATGTTCTCTTTGTCTTTTCTTCTGTTGGTCCTCGGTTTGCTGCTCCTGGTCGATTTTTACTGGTCAATATTGTCAGTAAGTCCTAACTATGTAGCTAAGTGCTAAGTTACAGTAGCTTGCAAACAGAAAGCCAAAAAGCTAGTCGTTAGCTAAATAAACAGGTTACGTTCGCTATGTGAGAAGTCATGGCTAACTTGCAAGTCTTACATTCTGCCAACCTGAAGCACTAAATATATAAGCAGAGAAGATGTTAGCTTTACCAGTTTAGCGGTACTGAAGGATAGGGAAGCGAGTCTCCCCGACATTCACTGGTGCTACATGCTGCCGTTTCTACAACTACATCTGTTACAGGTGTGTGGTGTGCAACAGGTGAAAACTGAACAGCACTTTGGACTATTTGATGATAATAGGCAATCATTGTTTTTGTGGGGTATTATTGCTAATCTATTTTTGAAATATTGTCTGTTATTTTGCACCAGGCTAGTTAACAGTAGTCCTAGCTTGCTGCTTTCGTCACTACTACCTTGTACAAAAATAGAGGTAACATCAAAAAAAGGTCAAAGTCTACATTCTGTTTTTGTGTTGAGGAATAATTTATAGCACACTCTTAAAAAAAAACAAAAAACATGTTGTAACATACTATATCTGCACAGTCCATCCCTTCAATAATGTAGAAGGTGAAAATGATAGCTCCTCCCACCACGTCGTCTCATCTATATTGATAAGGGAAGAACGGTATTCTTGAATTTGATTCTAACAAAGTCACCTGTATTCCAAATAGTTGCCTAGAACATAGGATTCAAACACGCAGCTTGAATAGGATCCATCATTTTGTTGCCCAAGGGTGTTATGGGTTGTCGTGACTATAGTTGTTTAGCTTTGTCAATGACAATATCGGCACACAAGTGAACAAATGCAGACATTTACACAGATGATGTTGTTCCATCAGTGTAGCCATGGACACATTAGCATTCACTATATGTACTATCTGATCACACGCATCACATCTAAATGTGGCAGGAGCATTGGCGTCCCAGTGGGCCCCTATAATGCAGTTTGGGTGCCATTTGATTGGATTGGACTAAATGGCAAATTTGTGGATTCAGTGGCCACTGTGCACAGGCTGGCTAGCCAAAATTGCCTAGCTCCCCATTACACGTTCTCCATGTGCTTCCATGTAACCCTTACCACGTTGTACTTAGCTTCTCTTAGAAAACTACAATGTAAGAGTTATGAAGTAAGATGCTTTATCACCTCAAAATCACTGTGTACATGATCATAGATAATCTTGAAACTAGTATTTTTGAGCCATGTATTCTTTAGGTTTGTTCATCAAGAACGGGTGCATATCAGAACTGTATGGTGGGGGGGTATTTTAACAACCTTGCAGACCTAGAACACAAACTTTGAATACAAGACTATCTATGCAGTAATGTTTTTTTAAAGGTTCAACAAGCTTTTAAAAAGAATAATGTAGCTTCTGTTTTGTTTTTTTTTTCTAATTTATTCTTCAGTTTACTTCAGTGGAGGGTATGTCCTTCATGAATAATCCCTAGCATCTCATTAATTTTTCTATTTATTTATAGAGTTTAAGTCTTTTATCTTCACTATAAGTGTTTTGTCATCTGCTTACCAAGAAAATAAAGCTCATCTGGGATAAAGGTATTTATTTTTTTT
>CAKAOI010026261.1:35233-56666 GCA_916701655.1 Sebastiscus albofasciatus | reverse complement strand
CTAACCCTAAACCAACCCTAACCCTAACCCTAACCCCCTAATCCTAACCCCCTAACCCTAACCCTAACCCTAAACCCTAATCCTAACCCCCTAACCCTAACCCTAACCCTAAACCCTAACCCCTAAACCTAACACCCTAACCCCTAACCCTATAGCCAATACTAGTTGACATGACAGAACAATTAAAAATTGCCCGAATCGCCTTGTTTTGTTTACGTTTCACAACCTCTATTTCTTCTAATCTCTTCACTGGCGGATTACAGCCATGCATAGCCTATAGCGCCAACTTCTGACCAACCTACATTGCCGCAGAGTTCCCTAACTCCAAACCAGTTGATGGAAACGTGCCTAATTAGCTTTTCCTTTTTTGCGACATTTCAAATTTTGCTTAAAAATTCCTTGAAAGTTGAATAGAAACATGATTATTGACATTTTGGTGAAATTTTTAATTTCCTCCCTTTTTTATAGGACAACAAGTATTTTTGACATTGTTGTCACAATAAAGGGTTAAAGTATCAGTGAAAAAAAATCATTATCTCATCTTATCTTTTCACTGAAAAAGGTTCAGTTAGGATCAACTTTTCTTGGCGACCATTTCAGCTTTCAATTTCAGTTTTGTGTTCATCGAAAAAAGTCAAACCAAAGCCAAAATATTTGGCAGACTGAAAATTGGTTCATGGATTTCACGTAACTGCAAACACCCCTCTCCCCACCCTAAACACACACACAGCATTTCCATACCTCGATCTATTGAACATTACTGAAAGAACTGCATTCAAGTATGCCTTCATCAATCCATTTGTCATGTTAAATAAATGTGTTCATGTCACACAAATCACAGCAGTTCATTAATAAGACGTAATTACCATTTCAAAGACAGTGATAATGGCCACAGTGATATGGGGACAACAGAGGCCTTCAGTCTAAATCAAAACAATTTAAGGGGTTGATTTCCCGCAATGACTGCCAATTCAGCTGATGAAATGAACGTTCCGCTTCAGCAGCCGGGGAGTATAAAAAATGAGTCTTCTTGTCCACGTTGAGGTAAAACTCCCCTGTCTCTACACAGTAAATGTAACCTCTCCTACCTGGCGAACAGGAAGAAAAAGGGAGCGGGTTCCATCACGCAATCAACCAATCAATCATAACGAGACACAAGAGGGCCAGTGATCATTACGAACACAAATCAAACATTTCAAAAGCAGTAAATCACACTGAATCATCACAGCTGACAGAAAGCCATCCCACCCATGGGCGAAATATTTTGGTCAGTGTTTTTCTATTTATATGCAAATTGAGTAACAGGTTTCTCGCAGGCACGGAGCCCCTGGCCAAGGCGATTAGTTTAATTTAATATTTGATATATAAAAGCAGTAGGATTGCTTGTGGTACCAATCACGTTCTTCGTCTGGGGCATACAGTAGTAAATGCACGCAGGTGGTGAGAGCAGCCCAGTGTACAGAAATACTAGCGCATTCTGGATAATAGGCTCACAGCTTTTCATAACATACAGCGACCGAGCTAACTCTGGCGAATGGGACGCAAAAAACTGTCCAGATATGGAGCGATGTCACTCTCTATGTAATAGAGAGTGACATCGCTCTATTACATAGAGAGAGTGATATTGATTTATGTAAGTTACTGTCAGTGTCAATTTTGCCCAATGAAAATAGGTTGTATATGCAAGAAACTTTGCATATATAGAGCCAAGGCGAGCATTTTCAAACAAGCGACACGCCAATTTGTCTGTTCGCTGACACACGGAGCAGGTTAGGACATCATTATTGGAAAAGACTGAAACAATCTCATGTTCGCTCGTTCGCATTGCGTCCAGTTAGGAAGCAATGTCGGTCATACTTATTCAAACTGTTGATTCAATAAGAGAAACCCAGATGGTGCATTCTTTAGGCTCAAGTATCGGTATACCGTGCAACACTAGCTTGCGCGTTAGAAAGCATTGTGTAAGTAAGCAACAACTTTTTGGATGTTTTTTGACAACTTTTACAGCAGGTTATGGAAATGTTTTTATCTGTAATCGTCAAGACGTGTGACATGCAAAAGACAAAGACAAAAAAAACGCAAAAATTATCTCTCCACAGACATTTATACACACATACATGGGAAAGACTACACTTCCTGGTTCACTGCAAGGCCTATGGAAAGGAGGTTGGGTCACGCGTCATATCCTCAGGGGTACAACACCTGCATAGTATTATCTGGTTTGCACTCGCCGAAATTGAGCCAATCGCAACGCACGACCGCAGCTTCAGTTACACTACGCATGTGTCATACCCCATACCCCAAGACCCATATCCGCCTGTGACCCAGCCTCCTTTCCATAGGCCTTTGTTCACTGCAAGGAACCTATAAACAAAGGAAGGGTCATTACGTCACTGAACTCACATTGGTGCCAAGCCGGAAGTATTCTACATGTATTTGATTGTTAAAGAGCATCTTTGTTATCAATAACTAACCAACCATCAATCTGTTAATGATATTTAATAATATTCAGGGGGGCTAACGTTGGCCAGCTCTCTCGATGATGTTTCCTATTATTGTCAGGAGGTAGCTCAATGTCGTAGTCATTTTAAGCCAAACCATGATGTTTCCCTCAAAACTCCCTTTTGGCAAATCATGTTTAATGGGTCGTCACACTTATTTATCCAAAACCAAAGTTTTTCAAAGTTTGATTTAAAAAAGAAGCACTTGCTCTGAGTGATGTTGCCAGACCACTAACAAAGCTGCTACGGGTCAGGTCCCTTTCAGATCCCTGCGACCTCTGACCTCTGAATAAAAGCTGTGCAGCAGCTGATAGCATGACTATAGCAGAATTTTATTTCTAAAGGTAGCTCAGCAAATCAATCCAAGTATTCCTCTTTCTTGAAACAAGGATGGACATCTTTATATCCCACATGTGTGCGTGAGCAAAAACATTTAATTTCCCGGCTAGAAAGACAACATAAGGAAGACGGGTTGAATGAACCATCACAAAAAAGTGTCTCTCGCGTTCCCCGTCTGTTTGCTGATGAGATATTAGCATTCATATTTTGTTTCAAGAGGGAGGAGAGCTTGGCGATGCCTGCAGAGCATGAAGTCCTCCTGCCTCGCCAGCTTTCCCCCCTCTTTTTGAAAACTTTCCTCTCCTGGATCCTCGGGAGATGTAATTACTGTGCAGTCAACTTGTAAGACCCATAGTCCCGGGGAATGCATCTCCCTTATCGACCATTCCTGGTTGTTATTTTTAACAGCTCGCATCAGAAAATGGCTGTTATGCATTTTTCCTTTGCTAAAACGTGTACCGTGCTATCACAATCGAGAGAAAACGGTGTCCATTCACAAGATGCACCGGGAGAAATCAAAGTAGTGTGGGGCCTCAGGTGGAGTCATTTTATTTAGCTGTGAAATAAAGGGCTACTTTATGGCTGAGATTAGAATGAGCAATATCACACAGGGATGGAAATATTGATCAGTGAGCAATCATCTGCCATACGTCGCCCGTGCATAATATTTCAGCTTTCATTTTCCCAGCAATGAGCAGAGAGTTGACACAATCTCTTTAATGGTGCTGCAGTCAATACAGAACTGACTTCCCTAATAATTTGTGCCTCTCCATGGCTCATTGGTTTTATATTGAGTTTTATAATTCTGTCAGCCATATGGCTACAGTGGGAACTGATTGTTCTGGCCTCTGCCAAGTAACTACTCTATAAGAGATACCGTGCTGCTGTTGTTCCTTTCAAATACGTTTCGCTCTTTTCTCTCAGCTGCTGTATTCAAAAACCAATTTAAAACAAATGTATTAACCCTTAAGAGGACAATACATGTGTAGTATATGTGCATAGTGGGTTGTCAGTCATTGTGTTTCATATGCTATTAACCTCTTTACCCTTTTCAGAGGCTGTAGCAGGCTCTGTTTTAGAGCTAGAGTGAAGGCACTGGTATCACATGAAACTAGGAAACCTAAGGAGCACTGGTAACCATGTCATGATAGTGTAAAATGAGAAGGCAGTTAAATAACGCTCCAAATTTAGGCTACATTTTTGCGAGGAAAAACTGGCATGGCCATTTTCAAAGGGGTCCCTTGACCTCTGACCTCAAGATATGTGAATGAAAAATGGACTCTATGGGTACCCACGAGTCTCCCCTTTATAGACATGCCCACTTTGTGATAATCACATGCAGTTTGGGGCAAAAACAATGCCGGTTTTTTTGCATGCGGTGTGAATGTGCTATTTTTTCCTTTTCTAAAAATGGTGTATTTGAATATTTCTGCATACTTGGGTCCCTAAACATTCTTGGAAATGCATAAATTGGGTACGACTGGAAAGCTGAGACTCTTGTGAATTTAATGAGCCCAAATATATTCATGTGTGATGATGTTAGTGGTGTAAATGTAAATGTAATTGTAAATCTACATGTTATATACAGCACTGGACAGCACACTGTGAAATTTAGTTATTGCATTTAATCCGTTCTAGTATATTAGGAGCAGCGGGCAGCTACTATACAGCTGTCCGGGGAGCAGTTATAGAAGGTGGTGCCTTCCTCAAGGGCACCTCGGCAGTGCCCACGAGGCAAACTGGCACCTCTCCAGCTACCAGCCCACACTCCGTACTTGGTCCGTGTGGAGACATGAATTCCCAAGACAAGTCCCCACGGACTGAGCAACTGCCGCCCCGTAGTAGCCATTTCATTGTAGAAAGACCAATTTTTTAAAACTTTCCATCACTGTATAAAATGGCCTGTTGTAACCTCTAGGATAATCACAGCCTCATGAAACTGACCATAAACCAAAAACTATCGCCGAAAAATGCAATTCTTGCAGAAATCTCCCAATGTCAACATTTTTTGATAGCAAATCACAGCATGGCTTTTTCTAAGGTGTTCCTCAAGGTCTTGGTGTCTTAATGTGGTATTTTGGAGGGATTATTGATCATTTTTTATCAATTCTCGAGTGGAAAGCAATGGTTAGATTTAGCACCAAATCTGTGTAACAAATGGTATCAACCCACAAATTATACTTCGATCATAATGTTTTAATTTATTTTAATTAATTTATTCAATTCAATTAGTTTATTCAATTATTTATTTCTGATTTATGACAACTCATGTTCTGAGAACAGCTTGACACACAGTGCTGAGCTGCATCTCAAATTAACCTTCAGGTTCTCAGCTTTCAGGTGTTGTACACCACTTCTATGTGACATCTACTGTTGACCTGCTATCTCCCTCTAAAGATCTCCTGTACCTCCCTAAAAAAGACAATAAAAACGAGTCTATGAAAGAGAGGGGTGGAATGGAAAAGCTTAAAGAGAGCCAGGCACAAAGTCATGTTCAGCTATAGTATGCCGTTAGTTGGATAAACACTGCTTATGCTTTCTAGAAGTGTGTATTTCATTATAGGAGATTTGCAAGAAACATGACAATTCTCCAAGCCGTCGATGAGGTCTTGTCAGTCTTAACCTCCTGCGCACACTCTGACATCACGCAAACAAACATCTACTATATCACATCGCAAATGTTTTCTCTCCCTTTGGATGCCACGGAATACTTTAGAAATTATTCAGGGTGTTGCGTTATGCTGATAAGAATGTGAGTTGTGCCACTTAAAAGCCCCAGCGCATGTTTTATTAATAAAGTGTGAAAAATACAGCCGTCCAAAGCTGCGAAAAACTGTGCCGAGCAAAAACAGACAGACTCGTTTAGTGTCAATTTATGCAACAAGGAGATATAAGGAACACGCCGTCGTGATGAAGGGTGAATTTTTTAGTGGGGCACAATTGAAATCTAGCACTCCGAGAAGTAGTATCCAGACAAAAGGCGCTCTTTTAATCCATCATCAGAATATATCGAGGTTCATTTCAGATTGGAATGAGAGCATGTGGAGGTAGAAGAGAAGCTTTTGAAGACGTGGGCCACAGACGCACACACACTCTGCACTGCGCTTAGAAGGAGGCTTTCAGCATGTTCCTTGATCTCACAGCTTACATAATATAATTAAGCAGTTTAAGCTGGCTTTATTGACGCAAGCACTGAGCGCAGCAGTGTCATGGGTGGGGTGGGGGGGAATCCCATCAGAGCCCTTCCACACACCGGCCCCTTCACCCACCACACTCCCCTGTTTCCCTCCTCAACATATGTGGATTGATAACAAGAAAAAAAATAAGTCTTTTTTTGCGTCTCCGTGCCACGGATTGCCAGGAGGAATCGGTTTGTTCCACAGCTCTCTGCTCTCGTTGGCCTGCCAGCGTCACATCCTACCAGCTGCTACAGAAAAAAAGTGCGATGAGGTTGCCTCTCAAATATCACTCGCGGGGGAAAAAAAAGCGGGGCAGCAGTTAAAGCGGAGTGAATACACAGACTGCGGGATCCATTCCATTTGATTATTGCGCCATTTGAATTATTTAACACAAATGCAGAATTGCGGGTGGTAGTGGGTGCAGGCGGAGTAACAGGGATAAGTGAAGGGAGATGAGGAAAAAATATAACTGTGCAAATCAAACCCTGAGTGCTGAATTTTAAAAATGAAATGCATTATTCATGACTAATCACTTCTGGCAGTGATTGCGCGCACACAAATTGCAAGTGGTGGGGAACTGACAAATGCGCAACAAACACATTTAAGATGTAAATACTTCTATTAAGCCACCAACATACAGATGAAGTTGAAATAGCTTGACTTTTTGATTTAAGACACTCAGTAGGAAGCCGGCACGACCCCACGATTACACAGGCTCCTTATCTCTGCAGTGAGGAACGTAGGAGACTGACGAACTCTGCAGAAGACACTGATAGTCTTCTGCATATGCATTCAAATTTCTGGTCCAATAAACACAGCTTTCCAGAGGAAAAAAATGCATTATCATTATCCAGGCGTTCTGTCGCAACCCCATCTCTTACAAAATGTGTTTGTATAATACTAATTTGTTTTGCCAAATACATTTTGGAGGAAACGGAACTGCTGACGGGCTTACGTTCATTAATTTTCCAATCCCAGTGTATGACGTCAGGGTGGCTGGTTGGGCATAAGAAGCAGCCACCTGTTGCCCGGTTAAAGCTACAAAATCACTTTGGCTAAAGTTAAGGAAAGATAATGGTTTGGGCTAAATACTTCAGAGTTGAATTTTTCTGATCATAAACAAACTCCCAAACTCGATCAAGTGCTTTAACTTGCCTAAACATAACGAGAAAATACACCAGGACCGCCATAGCCCGCACCATTTAACGTGATTCCAAAAATGTAATTATTATGTCATTGTGTTTGATATGTTTCCCTCCTGCTCTGACTTTTCCTAAATACCCATTCTGCACATGCCTGTATTGTCACATTGATTGAATGCCATTTAGAAAACCACATAAATGGGTTTTTGGTGTTTTGTTTTCATGACAAAAGCCCCCCTTAGTCAACAGGAGTAGCACCGATTAATGTTGTTCCTCTCCTCCGACAGCCAAATAAATACATTTGCATAATGGCCGTATAAGCGCATTGAGACAATGAATGGTACATAGAAACTAAGTTGCATGCCAATATTCACTCATATGCACTTATAATCACACTAAGGTTTGTCGGCCCACAGTATTAATCATATCATATCATGTGTGTAAAATATCAGAAATGAAAGCGAATATAAATACACTTTTTGTCTAACTTTAAAAGTTGTGTCCCGTTTGGGCGTTATACCTTATACGCATATATGATTCATTCATAACGTTGATATTCAGATTAGCTGCATTAATCAATATATTTACGCTAACAATAGATTAAATGACTATGTGCAATGTGAAAGGTGAATCACCAGACTGCAGTTCCCCTCAGATCTACAGTGCGTTAGGATCTTTTTAGCTCATCGTTTTGTTGTTTTAACGGCCCACAACTTTACGGTTTTAGCCTGGTTTCAACACGCAGCGGTTTTCGGTGTAAAAAGCTCTCATAAATCAACTTTACATTAGCACCAACAGCAGACAGAGAAAATTAGCAACTAGCAAGTGAACATAGTAGCACATCTAGAGCCACAAGACACAACACAGAGCTAAATAAATATTTTATTTAAAATCATCAGAAACACAATTCCAGTTGAATGTTGCTCTATATCTGCTGAATCCATAAAATGCGTATTAGTTTGCCAATGTGTTCACCATGACAACTTTTTAAGGTGAAAACATGTTGAAGTTGTGTCAACAGTTTGTTACACTGCCCATAAGTGACCAAAAAAAAAGATATTGAATGAATGCAGCTTTAACTGGTGCGTATACTGTAGGGAAAACAAATGAAATGCATTGACAATGAACAGTTTTCAGATAGAATTATGTTTGAGAAAAAAATTTAATCTACCAGCATTGATTATCAGTACAAAATGTAATTGCTACACGTTGATTGTTGTTAGATGAATACAGAAAAACAAGTGTAAGAACATACGTGCTTTACAGTCCAATCTAGATTTTCCTGATGGTATGTATAAATCTCCAGGACTCCATCCAGCATCACGAACATTGCATCAGTGCCCTGGTGACACTGATGGATTTATAAGACTTGTTCTGAGATCTGAGAGCTGAAAGCTTCAAGATTAGAACTGAACTTGCAGCACCCAGGGTACTGGAATGAAATCCCTATCTGGGGCTAATATGTCATGGTTTGGATGACTAATGTCAGTAATCAGGGTAATGTGTGGCGGGACTGGAGGGGTGGATGAACCCTGAAGGGGGACAGGCGAACCTATTTTAGTCTGGAGGAATTAGCTGTGAAGATGCAGAGCTCGCGAACGTGTGAACGCCCACGTCACATGTCAGGGAGAATGAAATGAGCTGTGTGACTGAAAAAAGAAGATGGAAATACCTACTATGTGTTTATGATTTGAAAGGGCTCTAATTATGATACTGTATAGGTTTCATTAAGAATGACTTCTCTCCGTTTTCATGTCAGGTAAACAGCAGAGCTTGGGAGGCGAAATCAGAAAATTCAAGGGTTTCCAAGCCTCTTCCTCCTGAGCAAAGATTGATAGATTACCCAGTGTGTTTGCCATGTAATGCTCTCACTAAAAAGCCATTTTACATTCATAAAAGGTGCTTATCTGCAAATGTCACTTAAACACAGAGGAGTCCAAATCACTTAGTCAATTCATCAGAGAGGAAATTACACAGTCGTAATGGAACAATATGTGACCAGACTGACAAGGACGCGGAGGCAAACCTGCGATACTTCCTTGATAAATCACAAGACTTGGTCCGTAATCCAATTTTAGCATGTTCTGTTTCACCATGCCACTTCCACATGTGCCTGTGGTGCACCGGGGAAACCGGCATTTACATAAAAGATATTAAAATGCATTAATCATTCAGGTTGCAGAAACGTTTGCTTTGATTTATTGTGACTGGCTTTAAAAGGTAAAGAAGGTGGGGATTGTTCCATCAGCAAACAATTCAATCGCTCAGTGGCGGTTTTCTTGTAGAGGGCACAGGGGATAAGGAGCAGAGAGGGGGGTTGTACATGGAGTTGTGGGGGGTTGAGTAATTAACCAAGCCTCGGGGGAGGGCTTTGCATACTCTTCACATCGCGGTCGCCTCATTCCTCATTCATGGAAATGGCCCGCTTCCTCCACAGTCATATGGCTCCAGTCTAAAAATACTCCAGAGGTCATTTGCCAGGCTTATTACAATCAATATTTCCTTGCAGCCTCCCCCCCTCTCCCGCCCTCCGGCAGAGCTGCTCCCAGGTGGGATGCTGCCGCGTTCGGGGGCATCACCGAGGGATTCCAGTAACTTTACGAGTTAAGTGCACGAGGGTCAGATCTGAACGGCAAGAAGCCGCGACAGGAAACAGACTGCTGATTGGATATAACAGAGGTCAGAGAGTTGTGCGTGTTGCAACCAGGGCTAGACCAATATATCGGTTTGTTAAAGTGTGACAGGCCGGTGTTGAATAGTGATTAGCAGAGTATCGGACAGTCTGTGCTGTCTGCACTGATATGACAGAGGTGAGGATTTGATTCCGCTTGACAGCATCGGGGGAGTCGCTCTGTCAAGTCTCGCCTTCAGGAGCTGTTAACCTATCTACAGTACATGTATTGAATTAGAAAGAGCTTTAGTGATGTATCATGGATGTGTAAAGAGAACTGGATACAGCGTTGGAGGCGGGCTCCTGTTCATTCCTATGAGAGTTGCTCGGTGTTGCATGAAGCCAAAACGGCTCGACTGCTGAGTGCTTAAATACTCGTATCTTCCAGCGATCTTCCGAAGCTATAGGGCCCCTAGAGCAGGCGCAGTTGCGTTTCCTTTAACTCCGCCTCCCAGCCCTCGCTCCAGCTATTAGTGCATTTAATAACTTTTAGAACCTAATGATTTAAATAAGGGCTATTCAAGTATTCACACTGGGAAGTTGAATTACCTAAAAAGAATTATCCGTTACAGGCGTCTCTTTTCCAATGTAAGTCTATGGGAAAAAGTCTTTTTGGGCCCAATGGCATCACGTGACGGACATGGAAGTTGTAGTACCGCCCTCTGGAAAAAGAGCTTCTTCTATACGCTGATCCAAGTTCTCCAATGTGATGAAGTTCTTTGCATCCTCCTGCAGCTTCAAAATTTCCTTTTCTTTTTCCTTGATGAATTCTTGCTGCTCTTGTTCTCGCTGAATGGCAGCTTCTACCCGCTGACATTCAGCTTCCTCCTTTTCCTTCTGGACCCTCAACACCCTGAGTTTGAGCAAGCGAAGGTTCTCCTGGTCGTTGAAGGCCATGAGGGCGCGATGCTCCTCCGCCTCCTGCCTCGCCCTCTCCTCCGCCAGGGAGCCCGTCTCCTCCTCGTACTTTATCCGAAGCACCTCCTCCTTACAACAGACAACAGGTTTAAGGATAATTAAGTAATTAATTAATTAACTAATTAATAAAATCTGAGTTCAAACAATTTCAAAGTACTCTGGTTTTTAACGTACAAAGGGCCACTTCATCCACGGAAACAACACAGTAGCAGATGTATCACTGTGAACTTGTATACCTAAATCCACAAGCAAGTGCTTTTCAGAGTGGGCGTACTCCGGTCCTGTGGGACTTCATTTGTGTGCAGGTGGCAGCGATGGTAATTGGCATGTTTGCAATAGAAGCCATACAGAGATAATTGTCCCAGCTTATGTTTCTCAACGTGATGCTGCATGTCGTGCATCGCTCTGTGCTCACATGCATCTGCGATGCACCGAGCGTCAGAAGAGAGTAATTGTCGGAGTTCAGGGTCACTCGGGAAGCAGTGGGGAGGCCGCTGCGGCTAGCGGGAAGTCTAATGCATTCACCGGTCTACACACTCTGCCCAGATGGCTTAGCTCAAAAATTCCACTGATTGCCGAGCCCATGTTGCCGATGAGGTGCAGATACAATAACTTCCTTGGCACATTTCCAGGCCTATAGAAGAATAGCACCTGACGAGGGAATCAGTGTCATGTATCACAGTCATCGACTACGGTAAGGTGGCTCAGAGGTTAGCTCTGTGGCCTTACAGCGGTGACATTCAGCCCTTTCTGTGTGCAGATTGCTTGTTCTTGTGCTCTCCTGGGCTTCCCACAATCCATAAACTGTGCACTTATGAAGAATGATCGAGACCCTGTTCCTCACCACAAGCAGCCATTGGAGTCAACTTTTCTTTTGCTTCAACACACCCACAAGGGCAATTGACTGTTCTAGCATGTATACCGGCATTTAATGGCACCTTATTGACTCCCCAACTGAGATAAATAACAGTATAATACACTTCCTTCATCTTGCACATGCTGGACAAGACAATGACTGCAGAAAACATTTTTTTTTTTTCTTTTTCCTAATTTATTGAAGGTGCTAAATGCTAGATTGGGAGCATTTCTATTGCCTCCGCATGGCTCTCAATATGGTGACGGCTAAGACTGCAGCCGGTGCTAACAGCACTAACAGTGAAAACTACAACAACACTGCTGACAGAGCTAACAGTGTTAACCTGGGGGGGAACCGGAGGATGGGTGCTAAGCTACCACGATGGTGCCGTCAGTCAAGACAGCGTTATCAGCTGTAACTGCCGTATGAGCGCAATGCAGAGCGGCGCTCACATGCACAAACATGCACTAAAAGCATGCATAATTTGACACAAAAATGGTCCTGCAGAGTCCAAGATTAGAAGTGCGTCCATAGCAACGGTCTGTTATACAGAAGCATTCTGCTATAAAGAAATAACAGACCGTAGAAGGCCGTAATTGACCAATCAGAATCAAGTATCTCTCTCTAGCTCTCATGGTCCATTCTCATGGTGATCATCTCGGGATTGTGGGAAATGGGGTTTGTTAAAGGCAGCTAAAGATTGAAATAATAACAACAATATTACATTTGGTCATTTTCAATCCCTGTCTGGACAAATGGAGTGAACCCCATGGCTATGTTTTAGAGCTGGATTTTCATTAGTTTCCATTATTGCGAATGTCAGTGTGGTTTTGAGTGAGGCTTTCTTACATCTGGGATAGAATCGGTTAAAGTTCACTTTCTCTCCATATTGTGCTCCACTTTCTTGTGTGATCTGGACTAAAAGCTAATAATTTTCATTTGCTGACTAAATCTGTAATACATGTAATGTGTTGTGTACAAAGGCACATTTATACTGAAGTAACATTTCAATTCTGTCGTGGAAAACGTTCAATATTATAGTTCTTGTTCTTTTCCTTGAATGATCATGCAGCACTCTCACATCCAGGCAACATGCGTCGAGCCGACCAGAGCATTTACCTTACACTCGGATTTCTTTTGAGAGCAAAGTAAGTGGCCCATTGGGTCCCTCCTCTACACCATAGTGAGTACAAGTGATCCCATTTAGGCCATTTCCCTGGAGAGGCCACACAAACTCTAATGCTCCGCTGAGCATCTGCTGTAAGTGAAATGTTTGCCCTGTGACAGACAATCCTCTGCACAGCCTCAACTCCGCAGCAGCACCTTATGCTGACTGCTTTGCTGCCAAATCCCTCCAAAAACCCCACTGCTCTTACTCATTTACTCCTGGAACGTTTTTGACAAGTCAAATGACTCTTTACTCTATTGCTCTTAATTTCAGCTCATGTACCGCTGTAATAATTAAAATTATTTCTTGGGAGGAGACACGTTCTGTGGGACACATATCACGAGTCCCACCCCAGAGTGCATATTTGATCTGGTCCAAGCAGTGGTTCTGGTTATGAGGTGTTACACACAGTTAGTTGACGTGATGGACATGTCAGCGCCCAATGCTCCGCGAGGATAATAGCTGTCAGTTATCGTATCTGCCCATAGTGGTGATCATAAAAGGGGGAAGGTTGTGAAAGGTCCCAGCGAGAGATAAATATTTGATGGAGATTTTAATAAAAGGCTTAACAAGCTGAATTATTGAGGGGACAAGTCTTGAGTGAACTGCACCCAGAGCTAAACGGGTGTATGTTTAATTATTCAGCCGTCCGCGTTTAGCTCCAAAAAAATCCTCATCAAGCTAACAAGTTGGACGACCTCCTGACTCCTTGCCGGAGCCCCTTCATCGAGGAGTGAAATATTTCTGTTCGTTGTCAGGTATTGATTTAGGATAAAGCTATGACAGATTGATTCATGAGCTATGGGGTTTTTTTGTTGTTGTTTTCAGGGGAAGCTGGCTTTGAAAGTCTATAGTTGAAGTAAATCTGTCACATCATTTTCCACAACAATCATAGCCCACAAAGGGGATATTGCAGTAACAGCAACAGCATGGCGACAAGAACCCTCCAAGTTCATTTTATAGACGCTTGGCTTTAAAAGAGGCATTGATCCTTGACCTTTGACCTTCCGTATGATCAACTTTGACTGCTGTCAGTGATCAGTCAGAATTACAACAACAGGCCACAAACCTACATTGACCTTCAAGTGTCTTAAGTAGTAAGAAGTAGAAGTGAGCTAGCAAGTCTGAGTACAGCAGAAATTCAACAGAGACATGAAATGACAATGCTAGTGCAAAATATGGTTCTGTTGTAATAATGTAGCTTATGTAATGTATTTATAGTTTATATCCCAGCAATGGGAAGTGCCAATTTGCTAAGTGACCATATAGTGGCTGTATATGTAAGCATGGATATATTACTGACACAAAACCCCCGCTGCTGTGTTGGGCCAAGCAAGAGAGGTGCTCTAATGGGGAGGAAGCCGGGGCAGGTATAGTTAAAGGTTACCACAACAGTGACCTGTCAGAGGGTTGGATTGGAAAACAAATAAACGAATGGAAGGCAACCAATGTCTGAATCAATGTTCATGGGACCCTCAAACTGTCAGTAGGGTCAGAGGGTCTTGAAACTCCCTCTAAATACTCAGGGCAAGGGCCTGAAAGTGGAAAAAACACCTTAATAAAAGTCTTAACAAGAAATCGAGAAGGCGCTGCAGTTCTCCAGGTAATGGAGTCACTGCCTCACTGGTATTGATCAACAGCCCTATCAACTCCCCACAGACATGAGAGTCATTCTGTGTTGTGAGTCAATAGGAAAACCTGCACCTTTACTCCGGTAGACCTGCAGTGGCCATTCTGTTTAATAGGTCCAATGTTTGTGTGCAACTTGAAAGGTGTCTGTCATAGTGACGATCTCACAGATAATTATCTTCCAATTCTGCAGTCCTGCTCCGCTCTACAGAGCGTTTTAGCATCTTTCAGTTCATTGTTTTGGTTTCACGACCCATAACTCTCCGTGTTCTGGTTCAGGCTCACCGCTCTCGTTAACCTCCATTCCTGTCTGTGAAAAAGCTGATAAACTCATTATAAGCTTCCATTCCAGCACCAAACAACCGACAGACACAGATAGCAACTAGTTGGTGAAATTAGCGGAGCGTTTAGCAGCAAAAGATCCAGATATTTTTTTCAGGAGTTGGTGGAGACCAAAGAAGGGCTAAAAAGAAAGTGAATATCAGAATTTGTCGGGTCGCCAGGAACTAGTCTTTCAACTTTACAATTGTTAGCTTGTTGTGGAGTTCCATAAAAACTGCAGTTTTAAAACAGCTATAATTAAAAAAAAATGTTTTATTAGTTTTTATAATAACGTATCAAATTACAATGTGAACAACATGACAATAGTTGTGTTTCCATTGAATTGTCAAGCTAATTTTGAGCAAACTTTTGAAATGTTGCAAAGAAATAGATGTGAATTAGGTGCATTTCCATCAACTGGTTTGGAGCAAATAATCTCAGCTACAGCGTAGTTTCGTCCGAAGTTGGCGCTATAGCCTACGCATGGCTTGGCCATCTAACCATCTACGATAGAAAAATGGAAAGAGATCTTCAGGAATTTTAAGTTTTAATTGTTTTTTCATGTCAGCTAGTATTTGTCATGTTTCATGTTGTCCAGAGACAAAGAGGCATTCGCGCATTATGGGAATATCCAAGAAGACGCCAACAGCGAAAACAGCTGATCAGTCATGTGAGTTAAATGCTCTGCACCAAACCGCAGAAAAACACAGTTCAGTTAAGCAACTGAAAAAATGATAATATATCAGTGTCTCATCTCATAATCTTGACTATCTCTTTCTTTGGGTTTAAAAGTACTGCATGGTATAGAAGTGTGACTTTCATTCACCTTGTCAGGTAGTTAGTATTTTATCTCACATTTTAAGCAAGAAAGTCCCAAGCGCCCATCTACCAAAGTGATTAAAATTCAGAATCACACTTTCCATTATAAGGCCTTCTAGATGATGTCAACATAATCAATAATGCCATTACCTTTCAATTAGCCGCAATCATGCCGAGTTTATTAGGTTAACACTGCAATAATATCCCTCAATAAAATCAAGCAATCCTTCTTGAAAGTCGAGGGATGTACCTGCCTCCTGCAATCTACACTTTCATCTGCTCTTTACCATGCCTTTTGAAATCTTTAACGACATCTCTGTGCATCAGCGCTAAAGTATCTCTTCCTGTAACGTCTCTTATACCTTTCCGTTTTTCCCCTTCATCAGCCACAGTGATGAATCTGTGAGCTAACACGCCCTGACCAAACAGCATTTTATACCGGAGAACGGCCAGCATTTGGAAATCGTCCAGGTGATTCAGAAGAGCATGTTTGATTGTGGCATTAAATATGCTGCAGACGGGGGCCATCATAAATGTGGAAGTTTTATATCACCTTAAAACTTTGCTAGGACACATCTTTACTCATGCTTTACTACTTTTATTGCTTCTGCATGTACATCGGACCCTCCGCTACCATCAAAAGGAAAAGTTTACCGAAGTTTTTAGAAGGCAGTTTTTAAAGGAGTGTACATCAGAGGCAGAACACAATCTACTTTGATCACAACATCTGTGCTGTAGTACTTCTGTTTCTTGTTATGTCATGGGAGCAGCCGAATACTTTCTGTGAGAGCTTCTAACCAGGACGGGGTGTTCTCCTTGTTTATCCACCACGGTTTCCCGCTGGCGTGAAAGGGCTGTCGGTTAATTTTTAATTTCATCCTTTGAAACACATCAGTAAAGTGGGTTTCCTAATTAACCCCATTGCCTATGCAGATTGAGGCAAGAGACGGCCTGAAACAACACAAGCCTCCAAAGTGTTGTCTGTTTTACTAAGACCTAGTTCCATCACCTAAAACCTCGCCATCGCCACCCACCGGCGGCAACGTAAACATCCCTCAGCAAAAAGGAAAATCCAAACATTGTTTATTCCATTGGTCAAAAACAGAAAAACACCCACATAACATAAGAGTGTTTACTTCAGTGAGCGATCCCTTTCTTTTATCTGTATGGGTAACATTATTCCCTCCTTCAGTCCCCCTGCTGTGTATTAGCCTTTTTTCATCCCCCTCCATCCTCTTTCACATCTGACAGCAGCAATAACAGGCCTGAAGATGGCCGCATATCTGCAGTGTGAATGGAAAACAAAGCCCACATCAGCCCATATACCTTGGGTGGAAGACACTGCCATCCATTATCTTGTTATCTCCTGTTTGGGAATTGAATCGGCTGAGAGGAGTTATACAGTAATCATGCTGCCAGATTCTATTAATTTTGTGTTCCAGTGAGCGTGATGCAAACAGCCTGTTGCCGCCGCTGCCACAATGCTTCAATCTGTCCCACAATACCGTTGAAAAGTGCCATTTAATCCTCCATCAAAAGGCTACTTTGAATCATGTTCAGTATTTTAAGCCGTGGTGACAAAATACAAAGGGTGAGAAGGTTTGTCACCTTGCTGTAGGTGTGTTTTTATAAATCAATACATTACAAGGCTGGAAACATTACAAGGTTAATCAGCATCTTGGCTGCTCAAGTCATAACCATTCAAAAGACCTTTTGTTTACCCATTTACACAATTGTCAAAGAGAAACATCCACACATTGAATGGTCTTGAATAGAGATATTTTAAATTTCCTTTAAAGGTGGACCAGCTATTCTACTTTAAGTGACAAGCTGCTCCTGAGTTTTTCTAACTTTTAATATTTCTTTTAACTGTTTAAATTGATAGCATTGATCGGCTGAATGGTTATTTATTAACATCCCTTGTGTTGAATATTTTTTCGTTACCCCAAAGTATATATGATCTCTCGAAGACCTACATTTTCTTCTCAGACTTTGCACTGCTCTAAAATCCTGTGGTGCTCCAGGGAGTAGCCAGTTGTTAATCATCCCTTTCTTCTTGTTGTATTGACCCAGTCTACATCCACTGGCCTGGTCTCATTTATCTACTCCAAACGTGTTTTATCCAGCTTTACTTTTTTTTACCAGTGAAATCTATGTGGAATAGAAGATTGAAAGTGTATGCTACTAAAAAACAATATGGAACAATGTCTGTATATCTTTTACAAAACTTTTCACTTCAGTTAATCCATTTCAAATTACTTAATTGATTCTGATTTATTCAGCATGGTAGATTTTAAGTTGAATAATCAGACTCCAATCATCGCACAAAGTGCACCCTTTGGTTGAGTTGGGACGTCTCCATTTGTTTGGCTTTATGACTTCTGATCCTACTTGAGAACCCTCTTCAACTTTTACAACATTATCTCCCTTTGTGCCCCTCTGTTCTTTTACCCAGTAACCCATTTGAAACAACAGATTAAGGAACGTTAAGGATGATTACATTCCTGATGTGCATCGCAGGTTATAAAAACAATTCTCAAATCTAAGGATGAATTGCGTTAGGATCAAAACTATTCTAAAATCAAAGCCTATCAGTCACAAGGATAGGCATCAGCTTTATTATACTCTTTATCTTTGTTTATGTCTCTTCTAAATGCAGCTACTTGACCACTGATCATGGGTTTTTTTCCCTCTAATGTATGTTTGTTTCTTTTATTAATAATAATTTATCAAATTCATGACTACGCTGCTATGATCATGTTTCACTAATACATCTTATCATTCCTATGAACATAATAAAAATGGAACACTGCATCTGTAGACATGAAAAAAGGCAGATGAGAGTGAAATGAATATGGGAAATAGTGGTGATGGAAGAGTTTCTATTGATGGTATAGAAAGAAATGAAAATAACGCATAATGTCAAAATAAAAAATAGCAAAAATTTTTTTAAAAAAGCTGAAAATAAGAACTGTTAGCTTCTGGCTAAAACCAATCAATCGAAACTCCACTCCCAAGATGAACTGCAGAGAAGCTCAAGTTCCATTTGGTGATGTTTGTGATATTGAAGTGTTGCTCATAGTGCCGAAATCACAGAAAGTTATCATCCAAATGTACATCTCAAAGCTGCCTTTTTCAGTACGGTAGAGTCTCTCAGCTCTCATCGACCTGCTAATATAACTGCAGGCACTTCAGACAGGCCAGGAACAAAATGGCAGAGAGCCGAGGTAAACAACTGGACAGCAAAGTTGAACATCAAGCAGCTAAATAGTCTGTTTTTTGGTCTCCAACAATACCTGAGAAAAATCTGTTGGATGTGTCAACAGAAAATTTGCACATAAACTTGATAAGTTGATAGCATGTCAGAGCTATGCTTTTGTGAGTGTGTTTTTAACACAGATATGCCTACATTGTTGCTGTTTCATGGTGCAGTGTTAACAATTTTTCACATTAAGGGTTGTGTTACGGCCGTAAAATAAATGGCCGTCGTCACATTCTCTCAGTGAAAGCCAAGGAAAATTGATGCCGAGCTCTCTGAAACAAATTCCAGGCTACAATGAATTTCCTTATATCAGTACTCTTAGCTTGCTGTACATTCATAATACAGCCTTAACAAGTATGTATACATTTCTATTAGTTCTTGAAATGCTTTTCTGATCTTTTCACTTTTTTAAAAGCATGCCTGGATACAAAGAATCCCCAGCTGTATACATACTTGCCGAAGTAACCTTGAGACAGAGGACTGCGCTTGTTTGAAGAGTCAAATTGTGCACATACAGTACCCCTGCTGCTGCGCTGAAAATCACATGCTGATGACTCAAAGCCTCTGAAGGTTACCTTTTCATTACAACAAGGAAGAAGAACCTTAAACAAATGGAAGGACAAAAACAGTTTGTGTTTACTTGGCCTTTTGCCAAAGTTTCCATGCAATCTCACATTGGTTTATTTTGGGTTTTAAATAGAAGATTATCAGCATTTAGACGTTATATAAATCCTCACCACGCGGGGCTAAATTTAACTCGGTCACTTTCCTAAATGTACAACAAAGTCATTACTTCTAATATAACTGTCCATCAAAGTATAATACAACATTTTAATAATCTTTTTTAATGGTTATTAGCCATTACAGTTCTTACTTCCAAAAGGAATCACACAAAATCACAATTACTATGTCAGCCACCAGTTGCTTTTAGACAATTCTTGGTTATCAGCTTCAGTGCTGTTAAAGGAACAGTTTGACATTTTGGGAAATACGCTTATTCGCTTTCTTGCCAAGAGTCAGATGAGAAGATTTATACCACTGCAAGACTATTTCTTGGCCGGGTGCAGTGACATCCAACCAACGAAGTCAGGAAGTCACTGCTCCTGGCCAAAACATAATTCACGTGCATAATCTCCCGTAGCTTTAGAGGTGCTGGAAGGCAAATCCTTTACCTTTGGACATAGCCTGGCCAGCCATTTCCCACTGTTTCCACTCTTGATGCTAAGCTAAGCTAACCAGCTGCTGGCTACAGATTTGAGAGTGGTATCGATCTCCTCATCTAACTCTCGGTAAGAATGCAAATAAGCGCATTTCCCAAAATGTTTAACTTGGCTACTTCCTTAAATTTCAATAGAGGTACGTGATGAGAGATTAAAAGGTGTTTAAACCAGGAATAAATGCTCTGGCCCCAAAAGAATGGGCACTGAAATACAATAGTCAGAATTTTTCTTATTTCGGTCTAATATTGAGTGAGCAGGAGAACCATATGAGTATGGTTAGCTGAGCCTCCCCCACACTCTCGCCAACAACTTCATGTGACCTCCTTTAAGTGCTTTGCTTGAATGAAAGGTTGATTTTTCCAGGCGTACATTCTCCAATATGATTAACTTGTTGTTTTCCATGTATTATTCCATTGATTTTCTCACTACTTGATACCTGCTCCAATAAAGGTGACCCTACATATGCGCGAAGTGGAGGAAAATGGAAATCCAATACTTGGTGGAATGTTGGAATAGATTATAATCAGCTAAAATGAACACTTAAGATATTAGAAACATTGAATAAAATAATGGCTTGGGCAAAAGTTTCCAATAACACCTTTTCTCCATAGATCATGCGGTTTTTTTAAGGTCCAAATGGATGTTCTATAAAGCCCAATTACCTGTTAAACCAGGCTGTCAAACCATATAACCTTCAAAAGTCACACTTTTATGCAAATTTACAAATAAGAATTTATCTTGCAAAAGATATAAAACTTACCAGGAGACTTACCAATGACTTATGCATTAGGAATATCAAACGCATAGATCAATAAAGTAATCATTCATCCAGGCTGCAAACAAAATAGTATGTGTGTATTGAAGATATGAGTGTGCCGGTGTGTTTTTGAGAAGGAACTGACACTGTAATACTGCCCTCATTCATCTCAACAAAGCTCCTGTTTTCTCAGTTATCATCAGTGGAAACTGAGAATGTTTGAAATAATCATCACAAAAAAGAAAAGGGAAGCCCTGGGAGGGAGGAATATTGAGTGACACCTGTCACAGATAAGGATCAAAACCAAAGAAGGGGGGGGAGGGATTCCTACTGAGTGACATCTGAAACCTGAACACAAACCAGACACTGCATGAAGACTGACACACTACACAAGGTGAGTTGATATTCACTCGGCAGCTGCGTTTGAGGTTACCATCCTTTTTCTCAGTGTGTATTCAACAGTATGCAAAATAACTGTGTTTATGTTTGTGTGTGTGTTTGTGTGTGTTTGTGTTTGTGTTTGTGTTTGTGTTTGTGTTTGTGTGTGTGTGTGTGAGATGATTCAACAGTGAAGGAAAAGAGGAAGAGACGTGTTGCATAGATAGAAACCTTCACATTTTGTTTTGCTTTTACACATAAATACAGAGAGAG
>CAKAOI010026261.1:0-35213 GCA_916701655.1 Sebastiscus albofasciatus | reverse complement strand
GTGTGTGTTTGTGTTTGTGTTTGTGTTTGTGTTTGTGTTTGTGTGTGTGTGTGTGTGTGTGTGTGTGTGTGTGTGTGTGTGTGTGTGTGTGCTGGCAGGTTATCGTTTCCATGTGGATATAAATAAAAGATTCAAATGCTGCCTTTGCCGGCTCCGCCTGTGTTTCTGGTCCTCAATTCAACTGATTTTATCTTTCCTTTCAAGCAAACGGACAAAGCGGATGGAAAAAAAAGTCATTATCAATCTCAGCTTCGCACAACTGTTACTGTTGCTTCAATAATACGCCACATATTTCAATTTCAATCTCAAAACAAACTGCGGAGATTGTTTTTTGTATTTGCCCAGTTTGAGGTATTTTGCTGCACAGAAACCCCTCCAGGGACTCCATCGGTATTCTGCTTTTCCATGAAAACGAGTTATGATTTACATCAATAAGTAAAGAGCTGAACTGGTCAAAGACATAAAGGAGCTGTAAGTGGTCTGGCATGACTGTCCTCTCCCAGAAAAAAACAGCAGCATCAGTCGTTTGTTCAAAATGACCATGATCTTTCCCTAACCTTAAAGGGGAACTCCTTTGATTTTACATGTTAAAGTATGTTTACAGGTCTTGGATACTACTGCATATCTGTAAAAAAAAGTTGTAGAAAGCCTTTTGTGGCTCCAGAGGGAGCTGCAAGAAGTCTGATCAGCATCAGTTGGGGCTGAAGACTACTCTGTAGCCCGCTCCTCATCTCTGCTTGAGACTAGCAGCTAGAGGCTACTTACTTAGCCGCCACTCACGTAACAAATCTACAACCTAAACCTAACCAAACCTTAAAGGAATAGTTTGACATTTTGGGAAATGTATATTTGCTTTCTTGCCGAGAGTGAGATGGAAAGATTGATACCAGTTATGCCTGTATGCTAAATATGAAGCTAAAGCCTTTAAAGCTCACTAATTAACAGGTTATATCTTGTTTTGTTTAATCTGCCAATAAACTAACCATAAAAATGGAACATTGGCGTTTTATGGAGGTTTATGTCCTTGATAATTAATCGGCCGGGAGCAGTGAGTTCCTGGAGTCACTGTGAGGTTGCCAGGCAACCAGTGGAGACTCCAGGAAGTTGGTAGATCAGAAATATTGAATGGTTTTGCAAGCATGATTTGTAACATTTTTGGAGCCCTGTCTCCGAAAAAATTACGTTCTCATAGAACAAAACTGCATTGTGAATTACATTTAAGAGGGAAACATGTTTTGTCACAGATAACGTTTGCTTTTGGCGTATCACAAAAACGTCCGCAGAAGTCCGTGTAAGGAGGAGGTCGGGGTGGTGGATGGGTCAAACAAACACAGGAAACCATGTGAAACTTATTTCAATGACTAGAGCTTAATAACGTAACAAACAAAGTGATTTTAGTTTTGTTGCTTTTTTTGTTTTGTTTCAATTTACAATGTTAACCAGGTGTTTAAAACTGTTTAAAGCTGTGACTAATCCTGAAGAAAACATGTTTCCCTCGAAACGTCATTGAGAATGCAGTTTAGTTGAATGGGAACGCAATTTAGTTGGAGAAAATGCTTATATGGTCCAGTTTGGATGTCAGTTACAAATGTGTTTTGTCATTTACTTTACCATCAAGGGTTTGGCATGGCTAGTGTTTCAGGGCTGTTTAGTCTACAAATGATTTGTAGACTAAACACATTGAGCAAACTTCATCAAGCAGGACTTTCAACACTAAAACCGATGGATGTAGGCTTAATGCCAGGACATTTTTTAGATTAATCATGTTGGTAACTTTAATGGAAGCTGAAGTTGGAGTCAGATGTAAACTTGTGGTGTTCCCGCCCGCTGTTGTTCACTATACTTTGGAGAAACAGGGTTAATTGAAACTCAGGAGGCGGGGATTTATTTTCCGCTGTATTGATTGTATTTCACATTGATGGCGGTCTTTCATTTCATAAAGCATCCCAAATGCCTTCCCCATCATTAAAATGTTTCCGACTGTTATTAGGAAAGAGACGCAAAATCAATACGGCCTACAGTTAGCGTTGTGAGAGCTTTTGGAACAGACCTGCTGTTTTTCTCTGCCTGGCCGTGTGCAGTTGGGAAATCACTGAAGTTTCATTAACAGAGTTATTCCATACAGTCGGCAAGATATAGACTAATTACTCCATTCTTTATGTTGAATACGAGCCGGAGCTTTTAAACGTAATGGTGCCTCATTAAGCTCCCTTACTTTACTTTTAACAAATATCGTTGCTTCCGTTTTTTGTTCCGTTGCCAACATGTTGTATAAGCACCAAAGTATATGTACCCTCAACCTCAGCGGTAATATGTCAGGAGAGATTTGGCATTACTTTAGCTGTAAAACCTGCCCCCTGTGTGTCATTACGCTGCTACTTATCTCACCGTTGTCCTAATGCGTGTGACTAATTTCTGCCTGAGCTGACTTGGAATGTCATGGTCAAAGTCAAACCTGCAGCTTTGGACAATCTGCTGCTCACTGCAGAGACCACAGAAATCCAATCCAAATCCAATTTGGCCTGTGATTGATTACCGTGCTCGCTACTTAATTAGGTGGGCAGCTAGGCTAATAACTGATGTAGATACATAGGAGCTATTTCCTTCAGCTTCCCATGTAAACATACCGTTGACCTTTGCAGCCAGCATCACTTATCTGTCTCTAGCTCGTGAAAGAACACATCTCTCCCCAATTCCACTAATATGCAGATAATCTGCTAATTCGTCTTCCAAAGCCTGGAATCCTCCTGTAAATGAATTTGAAAAATTTCCCTCCTCCCTGCACTGTAATTGCTCTTCTGATTTGTGAAGTGAACTTTGCAGGGAAACCCCTCTTGATGGCAATAATCAGGCAAGGGGATTTAAGGAAGACAGAGGAGGCCATTTACTCATCCTCCAGAAGCAATCCTGTGCTCTTATCAGACCAATGACAGCCTCTTGGATGATAACACAAGGTGAGCTAGATAAATACACACAACTGATTCAAGTTCACTGGGAGCATCTGGTCGGATGTGACGTCGCTTTAAGACAAACAGTCAAACTGCCATCTTGACCTGGGATTGTCATGAGTAAATATTTTTGGACTCAAATGGACCAGACAAAGGATATTTGCCCTCCCCGCCAAACATTGTGCAGACAGCATTTCTAACGTCTGCTGAACTGAACTACGAAAATGCAGCTTTTCTCTCTCCGTTTTAGCCTTCTGTCTACAACAAACCGACAGCTTTCTCGTCTGAAATCTGAGCTTTTTTGGCAGAACATTAAAATGTCCTCGAACCAAAGAACAATAAGTAGTCAGTAAAACCCACCAAGGGCCAGGTGTTAAAAGGAATTCACCGCTTTTCATACAGAAAGAAGAAAAAAATAATGTGTGTGTACTTCCCAGCCTGCTGTACACGATGTGTACACAGACGTATGACTCAGCTAAGCAGAGTGTGATGAAGAAATGGGGCGAGAGAAGAAAGCCACAGAGGACCTTTAAACAACACTTTATTTGGATCCTTAATCGTTTCAGTGCATCACAGGTCTTAACGGCGTCTCAAAAGAGTTCCATATTATTTATGTGTGTATTTTATTCCAGCATGAGTAAGTACTTTAACATATATATGAATTCATACCGGAATAAGAAAAAACATATCAGATCATAAATTTGACCTGCTCATGAGTCATCAATCTGTGGGCTATTATATGTAGCGGTAGGTTTTATAATTAAACTCATAGACATTTACAATTCCATGATGACTCAGATGAAAGCCATGGAGCAATGCATAAATGACTGTGCATTAGGGCTGCACCATTATAGCCAGAACGATAATCACAATTACTTTGATCAATATTGAGATCATGATTATTTATCATGATTATTCACTGATTTAAGGGACAAAAAATTTGTATTGCAATTTCACATTTTTAATAAACAGAGCAGGCTATTAAATAGACATTATCAGTCATTATAAGCACCATAGATGTGGGTCAATAGGGGCCTACTACACCCAATATTAGGTTTTATTATTTTAACAGCCCGCGTTGCAAATGGGTGTGGAATTAAAAAGAAAATGTCTGTGTTTACCAGGCAGGAAGTGTCTTACAAAAGAGTCCATTGTGTTGCATTATGGGAATTGTAGGATCCAGTGTTTTTGGAACTGTATCCATACAAGGGACTAACGGCACATTTCAACCAGATTCAGTGACGGAAGGCGTCTCAACACTTTCCATTCAGAAGCAGTCGTGGTGGGAGCGTAAAGTTGAAAAATCTCAACTTTATACAAACGAGCCCGTCCAGCGGGACGCGTCCGGCTTGTGAAACTTGGACCAAGCTGTCAAACTAGGCGAAATAGTTCCACAATGAAATGAGCTTCAGCAGAGGCATGGCCTATTTCTCGCTTAAAATGTTTTCAGAAGTAGATTTTGGTGGATTGCCGCCATGTTGTTTCCCATTTGAAACGCAGAAAACCAGGGACCAATCAGGGGCCTTCCACGATAGAGTACGTCACCGCTTGAGCGGCGAGTTGAGTGGAGCAGCGGGTCCCCTAGTGTCCTCGCTGGATCTTGTGGACATGTAGCATAAAGGTCAAATCGTTGCCTCTACCAATTTAAATTTCAGACAGTGGCGCAGTCCAGTGGTATTGTGTCCCGGTCACAAGTTGTCATTTTATTGATTGATTGCTAAGCTACAAGAAGGCGGGTCTTATCTAATATGAGCCTGTCATAAGGCAGGTGAGTGAGAGGAGAGGAGTGGCGTGCTATGGATTATCAGAAAATTAACTTCTCCTGTAAATACATTTTGTTAAAATAAGAAATAAAATGTCAAGTTGGCTGCACACTGAGAGAGTCATCCTAGCACTGTGAAGGCCATAAAAAAAAAAAAACATCTGGACTTTCTCTTGTCACCGTGTCTGCCTGTCTCCAAAACACCCACATCAACCCCCCGACCTCTGTTTTGCAGTCGAATGTTTGGAGTGCTGAGTGTTCTTCTTGAGTGACAAAACCATTTCATGCAGACTGGAGAGCATTCATTTATGCAGACTCTTGACTGATGTCAGCTGGACTGACAGGGGATGAATGCAAAGAAAAGCTGGGGGCATCATACCCAGCAGCACCGAGTTGCCGGCACATCAAAGAGAGAAGCGATGCTTTTTTTGATACGGAGGGGAGGATAGCAGGACAAGCTTCAACCCTGACAGTTCGCCACAGTGTGCTTTTGTAGATTACTGTTTGGTCTTTCCCAGGCGAACGCCGCACAGAAGGTAAGCAGCAGACAAGCTGACAGAACACACATCAGGGCATCTCTCCGCGTTAGCTGAAAGAAGCAGCAGAAGCCAAAACAAAAGTTGTGTCAGATGTTTGCAGGGCCTGTAACTCAGGGTCAACACACAGCAGAAAGAAGCACTTCAGCTCTGATGATGCGACCAGCTTCCCTGTGAGTTCTCTCTGCTAAAAACTTGATCAAAGTATCATGCAAAATAAACTCACACAGTATAAAATAGCAGCACAAAGAGGTGAAATTCACATTTACAGCCACAACACAGCCTTTTTCCCCACAACCTTTACATCCTTCATATTTATTGTGCTGATATAGAGAGAAAAATACAGACTTTAGGTAAAATATTGCAATTTTTTTAATGTCCTGTGAGTGGATGTGAAAATGATGATAACTGTGAATGCTGTCTGGTGTTCATAACATCCATCAGCTTGTTTTTTATCCTTGCTGCCTGAGCTGATGAATGTTTTGAAGGCCCATTGCACTAGCATTTATGATTATATCTTGCAGCTGGCTCATGAAATATGTTCTACCAATTACGCAGTTTGAATGGTTACCTTTAACCTCATTATGTTTCTTAACACAGACACGAGGTGCGTCTCCGGGATAATTTATTTTACTCTAGGGTTAAGTTACTGCCACCAGTTATACATATTTAAATTGAGAAATCATGTTTGTTTGTTACGTTCAATACCACTAAATACTACAGTACCCATGAGTCTCAGTGGCCTGAATGTTTTTGCTATGAATGGGAATTTAGGTACATTTTAAAAAAGTATAAAGTGTATTTATTTGAATGCACAAATCTGCTGAGTCATGGCAGTACACTGGCACAGAGAGCATTTATGCAAGAATGTGTGAATGTGTTGCGTATCTACAATTACAGGTGTGTGGGTTTATGTATGGGTATTTATTTTTTAATTATATGAATATATTAATGGTAAATGGACTTGCGTTTATATAGTGCCCTTCTAGTCTTCCGACCACTCAAAGCACTTTACGTCAACATTTACCTATTCACACACACATTCATACACCGATGGCAGAGGCTGCCATGCATGGTGCCAACCTGCCCATCACGATCTAATCTAGATACTCATTCACACACCGATGCCACAGCCTTCGGGAGCAATTTGGAGTTCAGTACCTTGCCCAAGATGACATGTTGACATGTGGACTGGAGGACACGGGGATCAAACCGCCGACCTTTCAATTGGTGGACGATCCGCTCCATCTCTAAGCCACTGAGCAATCAACACCATGGGTTAGGCCCAGTACACAAGGGTATCCAGCTGAGTAACCAAGCCCTGTAGGGGAGTGTGTCTAAACAACTTAACCTCATACAATGGTTTGTAAGATATCTTACAAAAAGTTATTTCTCATTTTTTGTGCATTTAGGAAAATATTATGGTTTGGATTAAAACAAGTGCGCTTGTTACGTAATTTACATAGGTGGCGTTAGTTGGCTACGTTAGTTACATAACAAAAGTAAGGTAAAATAAATCAATGTTGACTTTGGTTTCACACGGGACTCTAACGGCGGTCTCTTAGTTGAAAGTCCTGTGTTTGTTTGACCCGTCGCTCTTTAAATCTACGCAACGTATTCTCATACGTTGCGTAGATTCATATGATATCTTACAAAAAGTTAATCCTCATTTTTCGTTTGTTTTCCTATGTATGTCCTGCGTCAATGTCCGCTCTTTACATGCATACAGTCTTTTCAAAATAAACCTCCATCTTCACAGGAAACAACTTCCTTAGGTTTAGGAATAAAAACAACTTAGTTAGGTTTAGGAAAAGATTGTGGTTTGGCTTAAAATAACTCTGAAAGTGGTGTTACTTAAGTACGTAAGTTACATGACAAATAAATCAACATTGACTTTTGGTTTTACACAAGACACAAATGCCGGTCTGCTGGTCAAAAGTCTGTTTTGTTTTTTAACCACCCATCCACCTCATCCTCCCTGCAAGGCAGTCGCTGCTCTTTATACTTGCTGGTTCTCAATTACGTGAATTCTACACAAATTGATTTTTGGGGATATACGCAAATTACAGTGCATTACTTTTCATAGGTATAGCTACAAACGGTGTATGAGACCAGCATAACATACGTCACCTGACTTTGAGACTGCCCTGCATGTCCTGGCTCATGATTACATAAGTTATATACAAATTACAGTGCGCTACTTTTCGTAGGTGTAAGTGCGAACAGTTAATGAGAACAGCCTGGTCTAAAGGAGTATAGCTTTCGTGTGCATTTTCTGCATTGCTGCAGTCTGATTACAAACAGTAATGGTTGCTGAAAGAAATGCAGCAAAGAGGAATCAATCATCCAGCACTGGACATGAGGTAAAGCAAAGCCAGTGGCCTGATAAAATTCCTTGACTATGACTAATGGCTGTGCTACAACTACGCTTTGTCGCAGCTAATCATCAACCTGCAGCAGGCAACATTTTAATCATGTGTTCTGGAGTGGTCCGCCATTCAAACCTAAAACACAGCGAGCGCTCCCTGTAGATCAGCCTCACCAGCTCCTTCACGAGGCTCAAGAGGGACATTGTGTGTGGCACCATCTGCTCTATATTCAGAGGTACATTATAAGAGATTTCTCAGCTGTTTTTCTGTTGTACTCATGCACCTTGGTACGATTTTGAGACTTAGTTCTTGCCTTTAAAGCTGCAAATAGCAATATATTTATATTAGCAATGGGAAAAAAATGACTGTGCCAAATGTGAAACATGTTTCTCGTACTTACAAACCCGCAGATAATTATCAGCCGACTCTGCAGTTAAACTCAGTTCTACGGAGCGTTTTGGCGTCTTTTATGTTTTGGTTTTATGGCCCACAACTTTACTGTCTTTGTTCATTTTCACCATCCTTATCAATCTTGTTTCAAGCAGAAACAACAGCTGTTCAGCAAAAAAACTCTGATAAACTCACTGTATGCTATCTACCCAACACCAAACAGCAGACAGACAAAGTTAGCTACTAGCTGGTGAACACATGAAGCATTTACAGCATAAGAGAACATACGAAGTTTGCCAATTAAAAAACAGAATTTTGCTGTTCTACTGTTCATATTCTTTCCGAAATAAGATCCCACGGGGTCCACCGGAAGAGACAGGACTTTGCCACTCTATTAACTTGGATAATATGTTAATATTGTATTTACAACTTTTTCCGCTGCCCCCTAGTGGAAAAAAAAAAATCAGTTACTAAAGATTTTAAGATATATATTCAACAATACAATAATTAAAGTAATCCACCCATCAAAACATTGTGCTATAGCACCACACAGTGGACAAACACTTGACGGAGTACCTTAAATCGTAAACATCAGCCACAGCTAGCCACCTGAAAAGGTTGAGAATCTCACAGTGACGTCATGTTATCACTCCAAAGGTCGAAATTAGCAGCAAAAGAAATGCACACACAGATAACTCATCTGTAAGGAAAAGCAACTGCAAGGCTGCACTCAACATGCAACCTGTCAATGTAATGTAACTGACAGGTTTTCCTCTGAGGAAACACCTGACCTCCCCGTGCACCGTGCACTGTCTACCCCCCACCGCCTACACAAATCCATCCCTGCTCATCTCAGGGGATCGCGAGTGAGCACACCAGCCTTCAGTCTACAAATAAGTCTGCTTAATTATAGCCAATGCTGTTAGCGCTCAAAGCCATGAATTATATTCCATAACGCTGTCCACAATCGATTTGTTATATCGCATGTGATAGCTATCAACTGCTTAAATACAAGCAGCAAGCTCAGAAGCTGAAGCCATTGGTGTAAGATGGATGGCTTCACAAGGCCTGAATCAATATGTATCCCACACAAGCTGAGAATCTAGCTAAACACTAGCTGCTCTCACTTTAAAACAAAGGAAAAGATCCTGATTGGTCCGGTTGTTTGAGGCAGCCCACTGCTCTGCCCTACTTGTAGATTATCACACGTATACATTCAAAACACACATTTCTGTCTCTGGCACATAAAGAACTCAGTCACTGCCTTGCCCAAGGGAGCTGTGGATGGTACAGATGAAAGACTTTATATACTGTACATGTTCCCTGCATGAAAAGTGAGTATATATGGCTTCCCACTGTGAGAGACATGACTAGCATCTCGGTTGTATGCCTCCGTCAACCAGTGAAGATGCAGTTTACATCCAAGCCTGTCCAACATATCATCACTTATTCTTTTTATCCTTTTAGACATTTGAGTGATCAATGCCTAACCTTAACCATCTTGCGAGAGTTTCGCAATTTGGGTGTTACCTTCTAGACAACACCGTCATGAAGCAATCCCTTCCTAGTGTGACTATACTGTAAAAGTTCAAGTCCTCATTGTGAGGTAGACTTGAAAAATCAAAACATATCGTTTATATATAATTAAATCCTGACTCCTGTCCAGTTCTTAATTTCTTGTCCTGATCCAGATGCATCCTCCAAACGAGCAGATATTTCTCTTCTTTATTAATTTTTTGAATTTTCATCACAAACAGACAAAAAAACAAAAACAAAAAGCAACATCTGTAGACAGACTCACAAACATACCAACCCCACATACAGAATAATAATAAAAAGTAAATAAAATTATATAATACTAATAAAAAAAAAAAGACAACCACGACAGGATAGCCAGACAAACTAGACAGACAAAGATATAATCACATTTCCACCTATGTCATATCAGGGAAAGAACAGTAAAGAATAGCAAAACAGGATGTCACGCAGTAGGGACTTCAGCCAACAGTCGGGGAGTCGAGGTGTCTAATAATTGGGCCCCAAATACACTCAAATGTTTCTTGAGTGTTGCTTCGAAGCCTCTCGAGGTGTATCCCTGAAACTAGTTCCCTCAGCCATCTCGAAAAACAAGGAGCGCTAGTGGCCTTCCATTCTTTTAGAATTAGTCTTTTAGCTACTACCATACCAGTCATCAGGGTCTGCTGTACAGTGTACAGTGTACAGAGCAGAGTTATTTCTTAATGTACACCAATACTAAATTACAAGCTGCTGCTGAGTTTCTGAATCAAAGTCTGTTTGGGGCTGTATGAAAAGCAGCATAATGCAGATTGGAAACAGAGACCAGCTTAACAACAGCGCCACAGCTTGTGTTTTTAGCTTTACCTAAAGCGTCGGGAGCAGGAGAAGCATTACCACATGGGAACAGCCCACAGGAAGACAATGCTGAACAGAGGTTGAGATAAGGTAACGTGCTTCTGGCGGTTGTGTCTTAGCTCTGCCCTCAAGTCCAAAAGCAGTCTTCCAGTCTTTCATCTGATTGCATATGCATATCAGTGTCACAGACAAACAACAACTCGCGCTGCCTACAGAGCCGACTGGGTGTTTGGGTTGTCTTTGTGTCTCTTCCATGAGATTGTTGCTGCACCCGCTTCCAGCCCTCCAATACAATACTCCCTCAGTAGGAATAATTTAATTTGTTGCGATTTTCCACACAGAACATTATCTATGTGAACAACACTTGAGCAATCACTCAGTAATTTTGTTCAGGCTATCCAAAGAGATTAAGGAACCCACATCTTGGAGGAAACACCAAGAGTGCGAGGCGCCACATACTGTCGCAGTGTGTGACTTCTCGGAACGCTTAATTTGCGTCACTCCCAAAACTTGGTGCCGATTTCTGCTCCTCCGCCCATTCACAACGCCTCAAGAGGAGGCTGGTAATCACTGCAATTAACGTTCTTCTAATTAAGGCTTTGCTTGGTAGTGCTTTAATGGGCCGCACAATACTGACAAATTAATCCATGCTCAGATAATAAATCTGATTTGACAAAGCACAAAATCATTAACCTTGTGACCCAATGACTGTATCCAACAGAGTGTGTGTGATGCTGTGATTGGTTGCAGCTGGGTACGGGGCTCTTGTTGGCATCCGTCTTTGCTTTGACATTTCATATCCAAAGTTTGTGTCGCTGTGTTCTTTTACATATCTTCAGGGACTGTCAGGGAAGCTTTTATAATGTCCAACTGTACAGGTCAGTGCATTTTTACACTTTCTTTGACGCTGTAGAACTGGATATGCAGGTGCTATGTCATCATGTAAGGATACAGTTGTTATAGAAAAAGTAAAAAAAAAAATGTTCTTAATAATTTGTTCTTGACCTCAGTGGAAAATGTCATGAGGTCAAGGAAAGATGTGAAGGAGAATTCAGAAGGACTTAGGAAAAGACAACCACGATGCTAAGAGAATCCTGATTATGATGCAACAGTTGGTGTTATTGATGTGGGTCAGCCGTGGCGAAACTACAATTTGTTGAAGATGGACTACTAAAAGCGCATCTTAGATACTTCGCCCTGTGCGTTCTTACTAGGGTTGGACGATTGGACGAATACATCAGCTATTGGCGGTTGGTTGAGTACATTGCCGGTTGTTTTTTGGGGGCGATTGTTTGGGTGAGGTTTGTAATTTTATTTTGCTAATCTAATGATCCAGGATACAGCGGGGGGAAACCACGTGCAAAGCCGGCATATCTGCACATCTAAGTCGGAAGGTGATTTCTTCAAAACAGAGTTGGTGATTGTTGGAAAAACCAATCCAGATGGTTTTGGTGAGTTTTATTTAGTTTCTGTCGAGTTTGAATAAAGTGTGTTTTACGATGTTCTGCCGCTGGAACAGCTGATCGCCCGAATATATCGACATTGGTCATTGGTCTGATGAAACTTTTAACGGATCGCCCAAATTCTTACCATTTTGTTGCATGCAGGCTATATAAACGTGGACAACCCAGTGAAAAATATTACTTCATTACCAAGGTTGGAATTGAAATTAAGAAATGGTGCATCTCTTTCAAAATGTTGCTACCAAAAGGAATTGTGGGATGGCATTATCTCCTTTCCTTTCATAAAGTATTGTCCTGTGTACCTTATGCACCACACACCAAGCATTGAAGCACCTTTCCTTAGCATTTAGAGAATTCGACCAGCTCTCATCATGGCTGCCGCTTAAATACTTCTGGGTCATTTCACTCAGTTTGGAACCGTCTTAAACAAAAAGGACTATTCGACCGCAGCATTGATTTGGGCTCAGCTCCTTAGTCTTATTATGGGAAACCTAAAAGCTACAGCATACAGTGATAGTTTAGACAACAGTGCTCTTCCAACTTTGTAGCAACAGTTTGGGGAAGGCCCTTTCCTGTTTCATGATTGGTGCATGACAATACCCTCATGCACAAAGCAAGGGTTTCCCAAATTGGTGTGGAAGAACTGGAATGGCCCACAAACAGAGCCCTTACATAAACCCCATCCAAAAATGCTGACTACAAGCCAGGCCTTCACACCCAACATCAGTGGCTGATCTCACTAAAGCTCTACTGGCTGAATGGGAGCAAATCCCTACAGCCAGCTTCCAAAGTTGTGTGCAAAACCTTCCCATTAGAGCGGAGGCTGTCATAGCAGAAGATCAATGCCCATGGTTTTAAAACATGTTCAACAATCCCATATGGGTGTGATGTTTAGGTGTCTATATACTTTTGGCCATGTACTGTGTTTGATTTTTTTTAAGCAATCAAAGATACAAACAATTAATATGAGGTTTTGTTGTCAGCCCTGAGAATAAAACAGACATGGCTTCTTTTGAGAATCACCATTTTGTGCTAGTGTTGAATAGTCAGACAGCTCCTCGGCATTGTTCTCTCTCCGTCTCTCTCTGTGTTTTTCTAAGACTCAGTGTACTGCTGCGGTCGCTCTCTCCACCTACATGTTTACAGCGCGGAGAAGCCTTTTTGTTGGAGGCTGTTAAAAGCCATTCTGGGAAATACAGGAAATTGCTAACTGAAGCAAAAGTTGACAATGCAGGTTGAGGGGAATTGGGTACACGAAATATGTAAATTACAACACTTCAGCTGCAGGAAGACAAGTTGGAAATCAGACAATTTTGATGTAGAACAATGTCGGAGCATATGAGGGTGGATTTGTGTCACTCAAGGCTGGATCACCAAACAAGTAAAGAGGGCTCTTGACTGGGGCTGCCCCCTCTTAGTCGATTAATTGTTGTTTTGATCTTATTTCTTTAGACAATTAGTATTTTTTTATGCTTCTTTCATGCTGAATGGCTTATTTCCAGGAAACTTATTAGCACATCTCTGGTAAACACAAGATTCAAAGTGGTGTTTTTGTGTGATTCTTTGTGGCCCCCAAGTCCCAGTTGCAATCCATGTCAATGGGTCTTGGTTTGATACATTTCAAATTTGTTTGAAACACAATATGACCTAATGTCCTGCATTGTTACCTAATTTTGAGGCCCTGTGATGTAGAGGTCTGTGTGAAAACAGAAAACTTACATGGTGAAATTCATTAACCCTATAAAAATGGAAAATATGGTGAAAATATTGCTCCATAATGGCCGCGAGAGATCGTTGTTTGAATTCATTCTTTTTGCAGCAGAAAGCTAAGGCTTCTGTCTTTCGCATCATCACATTGTGTGCTCACAATGACATCATTACGCTATGTTACATGAGGATCATAACAAAGCTATCAAAATGCCTTTGCACTCGATCTGCTCATAAAAAACAGCATATCTCAATTTATCTTTAGCATATCTTTATTTAATAAAAAAAAACATGTAAAATTTTTGTATTTGCATTTATTTATGACACAATTTCAATACTATCATCAATTATCATTTATTGACCAACATAACCTTTTAGCTTAGGTTGCAGAGATTTTAGGGAAATGAAGCATTTGAAGATACTCCTAAAAGATGACATCAAAATAAACGAAATATACCAATGTGGCATTGGCGGGACATTTCTATTGCAAAGTTTAAAGGGTTAGTTATGTTATGTGATGAAGCCGCAGAGTATATTCTTCTGTTTGCACTGTAGTTAAGGAGAGTCTGGAGGCGACAGGCACATTGCACAGAAGGTGTGGGGTTAATAGGTGTACAAAAGCATATTCTGCCCCTGTGCCCCCTAACTGGTTAATCGGGCCATGATGTTCCTGTATCATAAAGCAAACATTTGAGCCCAGTCACCTCATGCACACTTGGTGGGTAGTGGATACGTCCTGGTGCCCAGTGGGAAAACCAGAATATGTGCATATTATTACCCTCAGATCTAGTCTTAAAACCAGACAGATGCTGCTCACAATTCTTCAGAGAGTCTTCTGCTGCTCTGTGATTGCTAAATTAAGCAGTGAATACCATGCTTTGTGGTGCACATGACTCCCGACCGAAACAGGTCAGCCAGAAAGAGAACAGAGATCCACATCATGCTTCTGACTGCTTCCCAAAAGTCTCACAGTTTAGTTACTGCACGCAGAGCTTGGGTGTGCGTGTGTTCTGGAAAACCCCTTTATTCAGTAGATGTAGGGGTTTATACCTGAAGAAACAGAGTTCATAAGCCTAATTTAAAGACTCACTACAAATGGAAAAAATAGGGTTTGTAAGCTTGTAGAAATCAAAAGGATAGGAGGAGAAATTTCAAAATAAGACGTTCTATTAAAATTACGGCAAATCTCTCAACATGGCGGCTGGGTCACAAACTTTCTCATTTTACTGCTAAACAGAACATACAAGATGTTTCTGAAAACATTTTAGGCGAGAAATAGGTATTACAGTAACAGAATATTGATTCATATTTGATCAGCGCCGCCTAGTTTGACCGTTTGGTCGGAGTTTGCGAGTGATTGACAGCTGCTCAGAGACGGCAAGGCTCCAGCTCGGCTCTGATTGGTTGTTTTCCTCCGGTCTTTGAAATCTTGCAGATGCCAGACAGTTTTATTAAAATAACTTCTTTTAATCATATTTGCTCCAGTTCTACCCACTGCAGCTTTAATCATTTTCAAAAAATACAAAAGTAATAAGCAGTAATTACACACAGCAGCGATACGACTTGCTAAATGTAAATCAGTGGGATATCACAGAAATATTAGAGAGCCAAATGTATGACTCAGACACAACACAGCCACTTTAATTCCTCACATTTTGCTGAGGTTTGGGTCTGAGCCAGTGTGCGCTGGTCATAATAGGAGCACTTTTGAATTATACAAATGTTATTTGCATATATTCCAAACAGTCTCCCACACTTTGCATAGCTTTGTAAAATTAGCCTCAATTAAGAGATTGTTCCCGTCTCAATGAATGTGACCTTTAGTGATGTTTGCTGCTGTAATCCGGCAGCAGAGGAACACTCCTCGCGCCTCTCAAAGCGATAATTCAATGTGCTCCCCGGAGACGTTGGCGGAGGAATGATCTACAATGTGGCCCGTATTGGGAATAGCACTTAGACCTCATCCTAGATATTGTTTGTTTGGTGCATAGTCAATATGGTGGCAGCTCTATCTTTATGATTGATAAGGTCCTCGGTATGGGGCCCCAGCTTTCCATTAGAGGAGAATGCCTCCCACTGATTTATGCTGTCATGCGAGCAGCTCATTTCCTCATAATCCTTTGTTTTCTAACCATGTTTACAGTTGGGCTTCATACTAGTCAACCACACGCTCCCTTTCAACAACCCTCCTCCTTTTCTTTTCTCTTCTAGCATTCCTTCACTGAATGTTTCAAGAGTCGGTAGCTGCCGTGCTCTTGGGAGGCAGATTAAGAGTCGAATACTTCTTAGTTTTCACTCATTTGTGCAGAGCGCGCCTCACCGTGCTAGGTGGGTTTGTGTGGTCGCGGGCTGAGACACACATATTCCGCTTGGCAGAAGGCCACGAGGGACACCAGCGAACAGCTGTTCCTGGAACGGTGGATTCTCCCAGCAAGGCAGACGGAGCTACCGGTGCTACCGAGTGTGTGTGTGTCTACTCAGTAACTTAACAGCCAAGAGGCCATATGGATGCTCTTACATTTATTTATTTTTCTCAGGAATAGATGGACTCTTCAGCTAACCACACTGTCTTCTCGTGTTAGTGTCATCATGTCATCTCGGCATTGAGTTGTAATTACTTACAAGATATTTCGGTGTATCCTGTAATAATCATTTTTTTCAGTGTGCTCATTTTTTGAAAACTGAACAATTATCTGAGTGAATGGAATTGCTCAATGACTGGAAAATTTCAAACTCGGTTCCCTTGAGCTCTCGCTGCTGCAGTGCCACTTTCTGTTTTCAACCAAACCAACATGGAAGCGGAGAGAAATTACAGCGCCAAGGGTAAATTGCTTGTGTATTTAATTCTGTACGGATGGGAGATTGCAGCGGACTGCAGGGAGCCAGGAATTGTAAATGTGTTTTAGTATACTGATGCGTGTCCCCTCCTTGACTTCCTGTATTCATTGTGCACATTTTGTGATTGGAAATAATGTGCGGTGTTGCAAACAGCGAACTCACAGGGAGAGGAAAAGTCTTCCCTGATGCAGCCAGTGTTAGTGGCCAAGAGGAAGCTCGGCTAATTGAATTCTCCAGTCCAGTGGTGAAGATGGCTCCGTGCAGCAGCCAAAGTGCTGCAGATACTTGACTCATGACAGAGGTCAATTAAAGACTGGAGGCCCACCGGTGGCCAAACTGCTGACTGGAATTCATAAACATCACATACACACTGTCCCGGAGAATCACAAAGGAGACAAACACCATTTAACATGTTTAATGTTAAAGTTACAATTCACAACTTTCTTCTTCATGTGGTTTACTGTTCAACTTTGTTTTCTCTTCCAAATAAGTTTGTCTGTCTGACCTTTTTTTTGGCAATGTCTCAACAACTAACCTACTGAGTATAATGTTATTATTACAATACCAATATAGGAGCAATGGCCAAATCTAAGACAATAAGATATAACTATAAACCATCTAGAGCATACGGTTGAGTATGTTGAAACACCAACCAGCATTTTTACAATTGTTAGTTGTTCACCTGGTCGATCATTTCAAATAAGTCAGTGCAAAAGAGAGCCAATGCATTGGTAGTGAAATATTACTCGTCATGTTTGCATCATGCACTTCATTGGCATTGGAACATTTCACAACAATATAGTAACACAAAAAAATCTCCCCATCTTTACTGTACACAGAGTTCAACATTTTGGCCGTCGCTATTTAGTTTTTTTTGCAACCAGAAGTGACACAAGAGGTTTGAGCAGTAGTACAACCAAACGGTGAATAAGACATTTTCAGGGAGTGTTACAATTAACTTTCATGAACTGAAAACACACTGTGAAAGGGTTGAAGTTCTAACACGAAGACACAGACAACACCCAGACCGGACAACGCTGTGGTAGCGACCTGTCAATCACAAGGTAGCCACGCCCTAAAGCATCCCCTGCTTTATGGTCTATTTGACTCTAAATGGGAGCATAATTTACTAAATGAACATCATACTGTATTGAAGAAGACTTGAAACTAGTGATTGAGACCATAAACTCATGTTTACAATGTTTACTGAGGTAATAAATCAAGAGAGAAGTAGACTCATTTTCTCATAGACTTCTATACAATCAGACTTCTTTTTGCAACCAGAGGAGTCGCCCCCTGCTGGCTGTTAGAAAGAATGCAACTTTAATGCATTTCAGCATCGGCTTCACTTTTCAGAACCGGAGGTAGCCCACTGATTTGAAAACAGCTATATAGTACAATCTTTTTATAGTATTTTTTTCATATTTTTATTGGAATATTTCAATTGTATATTTATTTTTCTTGACTTTGGCAGTACTTTGCTTCTATTTTTTTTATGTCTTCTTAATATGTTTACTGCCAGTACCAAACACCAAGGAAAAGTCCTTGTATGTGTTAACCTACTTGGCAATAAACCCGATTCTAATTGTCAAATTGATTTCAATGTCCTGTTATTGTCAAGGTTTATAATGGTCACCATCTTAGTTTAGTATGTTAGTATGCTAACAGTTGCTGTTCAACACCTAACACAAAGTATAGCTGAAGTTGATGGGACCAATACTACCATACTTTGAGCTTTGCCTCCAACATGGTTAAGAATTACCCGTTATTATTCAGATTTATTTTTAAATATGCAGATCATAAAATCAGATTTCCAACTCGGATCGGTCAAGGCCCTCGTTACCAACTAGATGGAAACAGATGATCCGCTGTGGCGACCCCTAAAATGAGCAGCCGAAAGAAGAAGACTTTTTCTTTAAAGTAATAGCACTGAATAATGTGATGTACAATCTTTTTGTTTCAACAATACTTTCATGTTTGAACATTGGCTCTCTGTTGGCCAGAGGCTTTCATCAGTGGCAAACTTTTCTTACAAACTCTTCAGAAATGTTTTGCCACTGCCGAGCTCGTATAAAGGCTTCTGCTGCTTATTGTCTTTTCCCTTAAGGTGTCAGATACACTGTAAACTTTGTAATGATTTGGAGACTGCACAGATGACTTTCACTGCCTCAGTGTGCTGTAATTGTGGGAAAGGACCACTTTAATTTCCTGCACACAGTGTATGATGTGCACTGTGAATTATATTTCGTCTTATTGGAGTTTCATATATTGTGCTGTAGCTCTTGTAATATTCCAGAGCTCATTTCTCCTTTTATAAAGTTTGGACGCTATTGTCTCAAGTTTGAAACTGTGTGTAAAGAAGTTAATATCAAGCTTAATGCAAAATAAAAATGAGAGTGGTTGTTTATGAGATTTCCCTTGTCGCTGGAAGAACTGTTGCCCTCAGGTGGCGTGTGAGCTTTACATAACAGACAATATAGGGCAGTGTGGGATGGAGCTCGAGACGACTCGAGACAAGAAAGCAAGACGTGGCTTTCTCCAGAGACCTGATAACAGAGAAATGCTCTTCATGATGCACCGAGAGAGGTTGTTTGAATATCACATAATTGAAAGCAAAATATGGAGCAAGGAATGAAAATAAAATATTGTTTTTGAATACAGAACGGTACTGTGAGGTTGTGGGTCTTAAGTCAAACTCCTTCCAGTAGCTGCTGTGACAAACAGATGTCAAAAACTTCACAGTTGTCATGAGGTGATAAATGTGCTCTGAAAAAAAAACTTTTTTTAGCAACGGAAAAACACACAAGGCGTTGTAATATATCATTTTAAAAAAGGTATGAATACAGGTGATTCTCTGCATGCGAGACAATCGACGACAGGCAGGCTAAGAGGAGGAAAGTGTCCATGTTTTATTCACTCTCGCAGAGTGATATCAAGCCTTGTTGGAAACCCCTGTCCTCGTCCCAGGGGCAGAGTGTTGTGGTGTGCTAATGGATTTTGCAACAAGGGCGCATCTCTTGGCGGTTTGAAGATGCAATTATGCCGGTAATGGTACCGCCACTGCAAAATGAAAGCATCAGCAGGCGCTAAAATGATCATCTACAAGACCCCAGCAGTGTGCAGCATGACAAGTTTAATCGCGTGTCTCTAATCCTCACCTCAAATAACATTATCTGCACACTGTTGGGAGTCGCACTGCATTGTCCTGATGACAACAATATATATAATTATTTCTAGATTATCATAATTTCCATCATCAAAACTTGATGTTTTGTAGTAGATTATGAAAAGGTGGGTGTCGAGGGAAATGTTTTACTGCACTGAAAGGCTATAATTCATGTGATGCCCCATAACACTGCATTGTCTTTGTAACTGGGGATAAATGTTGTGAGAAGGAGGCTTTCACTGTGTCAGATGATGATTCTCACCATGTTCACTCCTTGTACAAAATGTACCCTGATCTGGAAAAACACTTAAGAGGGGGGAAAAGAGGTGGTGAATATTTCACTCGCCTTACTTTAACATAGAGAACAGAACATATTGTATCAAGGGCTGAATAATGCAGACAACCTTTAAAAGAGGGAAAAGGTCATAATAATTCAAAGGACAATAACAGGGAAATGCTTGACATGGAGTTGTCATATCTGACCGGCTTTGATGTTGAGGTGCAGATCTCCTCTCCAAACATGTGTTCACATGATAAGCACCGTGCCAGGGAGGGAGCTCTGCATGCAGCCATGCTTTATAATCTGCCTATGATGTTCCTTTTCTCCATTGGAGGCATTATAATGAAGATACAATCAATATAAAATGATATGAATGAAAGGAGACTCATTTTTGGGAAATAGTCTCATTGGTTAACTGCTCTCCTCAGTGTGTTTTCGGAATAATGTTTGTAGAAAACCCCAGTTTTACCAGCTCATGGGGATTTATATCTACTCCTCTCATAACATTCTGTGCACATCTAGATACGAGCTCCACAGTCTCGCAGCCAATTTGATACGATTCGATTCAGCTGCATTATGGATTCAGCTCATATTCAATAAGATGTGATATTTTTACTTCAGAAATCCCAAAATGAAAGTGTATTAGTTTTTAGCAGCTATATTAAAAAAGGAACATTATTTTTTTTCTGGGATTTTCCCTAGAATTAAGGCTTTTAACCTGGGAGCAATGAAATGTATCTGGCAAAAGGCTCCTCCAACTGAACGCCGGCACCTGGTGGAGGAGGAGGTGCACCGCCTAGAAACAGCAGCCAGGTGTGCCAAAGCCATATCCCAAGCCATGCAAGGCACTGAATGAGGTGGGATGGTGTTGAGAGGAGGTAAGTCAAGATTCATTCTGTCAGAAACATGAATATCTGTACCAAATTATATGACAATCCATCCAATAGTTTTCGAGACAACTCACACCAAAAGTGTAAATCCAAACCACCAAAGTCATAAGGATTCATTCTCTGGGGACCTTGAATATCTTATTCACTGAGTAAGTCAAAACCTTGACCTGCTGGTGGCACTACTGGGAAAGTCGGAGTATGATAAAATAGGCAGCTGGAAAATACAGTAAGGTAGTGTTATCACATTGTGCAATAGCTCATTCCTTACTGAATGCACTCAAAGAAGTTAGATTACTGTAAAGGGGGAGCAGCCAGCCAGGGAGTCACATTCATCACTGAAAAAGCTACTTAATCACTGGGACACAAGGTGACTGCTCTGTTCTGATAAATGCGCTGTACGGTACCTGCTGTAATTTCTTCTTGGAGGTAGAGCTTATTGTAATGATACCACAACAAAACTTTCAATACTCAACACTATTTGTCAAAAATAGGGATGTTCAGTTTTATGTTTTTTTTCTGACCTCATTAACCAATAACTGACAAGATTAGTGCCTTGCATGCAGGGTGCTGTGGTTGAAGTGCCTTGAACAAGCCGCCCAACTGCAACGATAACTCAATGCACAAATTCATCATTTACGGCCAGCTGCAGTGTATGAGCAAAACAGGCAACTGAGTCCCTCATTGCCCCATCCTGGAGAGTCACTGTAGCAGCCACGATGTTGCATGCATCGTCGTGGACACATGCAGCCACTTTCCTAGTAAGTCTCCACCGTATCAACTACATTAGCTGCGAGGTTGTTAGCTGTATGTCTGAATGGCATGAGTATGAAGTTAGCAGTCACGTTACAGCTGTGAACGTAGCAGTACAGTATGTTTATAGTTTCTCGGTGAATAAATGCCAAAACTCCTCAAGACCCAAGCTACGTTGCTGTGTCTTATCAGCCCCCTGTGATTAAAGTTAAGGGGGTTAGCCCCGGAGTTAGCAACCACTTAAGTCCAAGCTCATTAAAAGGTCGGCTGACTTTTAAGGTGGACCAGCTATTCTCATTTTATAGACAGGCCGCTACTCTGTGCACAGCTTTTTGTTTTGCTAATAGCATTACTCTGTCAAAATTCTTATCGTTGGTTAAACGGTTAATTATTAACATCCCAGTCGAAAACCAAAGATAAAATTCAACGTAGAGAAGAAAGTGCTTTGTCTTTTGGAAACTGTCCTATAGTTAGTGTGGAGAAGGTATTTCATAAATGGATTGTTGAAGATTACTCACAGGTATTGAAGCATAGAGTCACCTGTCAGAATCTATTGATGAATACAGATTGGGGTTTGAAGGCCGACGCCGATGCCATCTTATTCAATAGCAATAGCAGTTTGCATTATGTTATATTATTCAGTCTTGTTTGAAACTGACCAAAAGAATACTGTTAATACTGAATTCTTGTAATTTTTACCTTCGCAGGGATGACATTAAAAATGACTTCCATCTCAAGGGAGCAACCCAGCCTTGCTCCTTTACCATGGACTATACAATTACTGTCAAGGCTGCAGTCGGAGCAGTGAAAAGCGATGGAATACAAGCTTTTCTCGGTTTCATCTGCTGGGTGTAAAGTAACAACCGAGAAGGGACTGTCGGTGAAACACGAGTCCTCACAAAGCAAACGTGCTGTGGATGTACTGTTCAAGTCTGTCAACTTAAATGTAGCCTTGAATGCAAGACGTGAATACAAGTGCAGGTATGTGCTGTGTGTTGCCTTGAGCATATGTGGAGGAGACTTGTTATATACCACAGTACTTCTGTGTCTTTCAACTTATGTCAGGGATGTTATAATTGAACTTTCTAATATGTTGTGCCGTTAATCAGCTTCTTCAAATTTGAAAATTAAATTCAAAGACTTCAAAGTTACATTACCTTAAAAAGTTACATTATTGGTGACGCAGTGTAACTGAGAAACATCGCAGCAAGTCTTTGCAAGTTGATTTTCATACTGTGGTAAAGTGGATGGAAAGCAAGGTCTCACTGGAGGCGTAACAATAGCACGACTTACAAGGAACTTCCGTGAGTCATGAGGATGGATTTTAGCCTTTTGGCATGTCATTTGTACACCTATTTTGTATGTCATTTTTACGCCACAAAACAAAACTACAGCAATGGCCGCAGTTAGGTTTAGGTAACAAAACCACTAACTTAGGTTTAGGAAAAATTATGTTTAGGCTTAAAATAAGTATGTAAACTAAGTAAAGTACGTACGAAAACAACATAACAGAAGTACAAAAAACACGTCACAAATGTCTAACGTCCCTAACATGACTTTTTATTGCTCACAAAATGACTTGCGATTACCGTGTCATTCAACATCGTTTAATGCGACCAGGCAATGAAGGTATTTGGTCACAAGAAAGCATTGGAAAAAAAAAAAAATTCAGACCGGATTATGGCACTTGATGAAAAGTCAGTGAATCGAAATCACTATATTACAATCCATTCCGTGGGGAACATGCATGTGTGCGCCAAACTTCATTGTAATTAAATTCAAAAGTTGCCGACATATTTTGCTCTGGGCCCAAATGGTAGGCCAACTAATCAGCACTGTAATCCCAAGAGCCACGCCGATAGAGCCAAGCCAAATAAGTAATTACAAAATAAATAAAACACACACAGAGTGCACTTTCAAAAAAAGTCAGAAGCAATGAAGACATGACTTGTAGTAAACTGATTAAATGTGCAAAATACTGGGATGGTCCTTCTACCGCACGTGCAGTACAAATTAATCTTACAATCACTATGTGTAACACTTAAACTGCTTTATCATGGTAATCATAAAAGCCACTATCTTAGTAGAAAAACAGATATCCCAAGAATGGAGTTATGAGAGGGAATGTAAAATCGCTTGGTGCCGTCATTTTGGCAAGACAGCGGCGGTACCTGCGGCTGCCTACTGGCCAGGTCTGCTCCACCGGAGCCTCCCCAGGGCTTCTTCCCACCACCTGCTCTCCCAGCTGCGATGGAGCAGCTCCAGAAGCCCTCTTTAGTATTCTGCCATCCGCAAGGAAGGGAGAGGAACTTTAGTCTAGCTCCATTTGTTTCTGTAACTCAATAAGTGACATGACTGAAAGGTACAGATAATAAAAGAGGATTGTCTGGGGAGCCTGAGAATGAGGCTTATCGGCAGATTATAGACGCTCCCGTATTTTGACGGGCAGACAGCGGAGAGCGGATACCATATCTCCGCAACATCTGGAAACGGAGGGAAATTCATGATGTCAATGATACAAAGCTTTTTTGAGGTCTCACCCGATTCCCCGTTGCCTCTAGTTATTGTGTCTCTCCAGAACCAGACTCTTCTCCCACGGGTGCCAATATAAGCCGTCCGTGGAACTCATACATAACCAACATGCCTTTTCATGTTTGTTTGTGTTCTCCCATTTGGATGCTTATCACAGGTGGGATTGTGCCTCCGCTGTGAAACACTGACATCTGACTTGACTTTCTCATTACAAGAAGGTACATGAATATTAAAACACTGTCACAGCTCAGTGCCGGTGACTGGCAGTTCCATTTGGAAATTCCTATTCTGTCATAAATAGGACAGAGGAAGAGAGCATGACCAAGATCAATAACTTCTCTCTGTGCTTGTTTATTCTTATCAAGAGCTTACAGCAGGAAGCCAATCTCCTCTATGTGAAAACACTGGTTGGCCTCTACACTGTCGGTTAAGCCGGTATATCAATGTTGGACTGGCTGCATATACTGACGTGAATATACTGGCCATGTGAAAAGCATACTTCTTCACACAAGAGTAATCAATTAAGAGGTTTGATGGCATTGATTTTCCCAGTCAAGAGGATAGGAAAATGCTATTTTCTGTTATTTTACTTGTCTTTTATTCAGTCTTTTATTCATACAGTATATGCTGTTGCTACTTAAAACTATTAGAACTGCAACGGCAAAAAAAATAATTAAGGAAACTAATAAATCTTTGTATGCCCCCTAATAGACACTCAACAATTTCATCCCATAGACACTCAACAACTGAGCAAATACAGTTTAATATTGCTGTTTGACATAACTTCAGACTACACCAAATACATAAATAAGGTCTGTCCTAAGGCATTTAGTTTCTGACACAGGGAAAGTGGGAAAAACAGTCAAATTCACCAAAACTACTGTATCTATCAACTATGTATTTGAGCAAATCACACACATGTCAGCTATTCCGTGTGTGTATTTGATAACTAACTACTGTAATATTGTTTCACTTCCATTTGCTGAGCCTCCCCTGAAACTGTTTCACCCATCTCCCACTTTGAAAACCTGTTGTATGGTATAATTTGCAGTTAAATCAACTTTATCATTAAACAAACCTGACACAAAGATCCTCTTCAGTGTGGTGACTAGGAGAAGACTCATCTGTCAAATGAGCAGAATACACTTGACTGGGTGACTCTTTGTGACCACAATCATGTCCTGGTTATAAGCAACCTCTCCAACATACTGTAGTATGTCACATATGCATTATATCACAATTCTAGGGCAAAAAGAAACTATTTCAGCATCTACACTAACAATCAAAGCTTGCTCTGAAGGTGTTATAGACTCAACCACAAAAGGCGTGATAAAGAGGGTTTATGAAGTCACATGTGAAATTATGATATAAAGCTAACACGTCCACAGCAAATTGAGTTATGACCAACTTCCCTGTTGACTGCAATCACTGCAATATGATCAATTCTACAGACCTCATAACGCAAAAAGCAGCAACAGTTTCCAATTGGGTGAGTGAAATTTCCTGCACTTATTAAAATGTTGGCTGTATGATGCATCTATTGGCAGCAAACTCCCAGAGAGTGGGGAAATGTCCACCAATGCACAAGGGAGTGATGAATTCAATGGAGTTTGCATGTCCAGCTCGCCTCTCTGCTCCCTGAACACTTGCTGGTACGAGGCTGGACGAGGCCCTATTGGCAGCTGAGGGACTGTGCTCCAACAGGCAGGGGCGCCAACCCAGTGTTACTGCAGAGAACTGCCTTGTTATTGAAGGTATTAGTCTTTCACAGCAGAACTTCAGGGGTTAATAGGGGTGAAATATTTTGCAAGCCTGCCTCGGATGTGTGCCTACCTGGGGAGCAATTCAGCTTTTTTAGCCCTTGGGCCAAAGCCAGCAGGTGGGTGACAGATCCATGGACACACCTGCTGGGTGCGAGTGGGAGGCTTAATCACAGGCTGAAAAACAAAATGATACGGTGAATCAGTGCAGTTGTTATAACTGAATCAGAGGAGGCCCTGGTGCACAATGTGCCTCCTGCCTGAAGACACTAAGGAGTCACTGTGATCTTAGTCAATAGTCAGAGTTCAGCTACAAGTTACCTCATTAGCATTCAGACATGCGCTCACATACCCAAAAGCCTGGGGGAGCCTGTTGTGACATTTCTTCATGAAACTGGATAGCTATATTCTTTGCTGTACATACTGACATCATAATGCTATACTGTCTACGGGACAACTCACAGAGCGCCAAAGACTTTCACAGAGGAAAAGTAAGCACAGCAGGTGTCCACATCCTTCCCATCATACTGCTCACTACATAAGGTAAATGCTAAATTGAGAATCTCACTGAAAATCACATACATTTGCTGCAGTAGATTGGTAGTCGTGACCCCTAATTACGGAACGATGGATAGAGTTCTTCAGCCAGAAGATACACGGCAAACTACTTTTCTGTATACCGCTTCAACTTTTTCAGGTCCTTGGCTGAAAAAAGACTGATAACCTCTGCTTTTAGACCACATCTTCCCTTCAATGGATTTTTTTTAGTCATGGCACCTCGAGCCACTCAAGCCCCAATATAACATCCATATGTGTACATACATTCTTATTGTTTTTACAATTTTATATATTATATTAAAATAAACAATCACAGTTACATAAGCTAATATGTTAAATGTATTTCTTACATTTTATTCAAAATAAAATGATCTTACTGTGTATTTAAGGTGTACTAGGACAAACAAACAAAACAAAAAATGTTGCAGGCATTTTTATTGGGACATGTGAGCCTGCTGTTGTGATGAGCCCATCGCCAAGGGGGTGGGTGACTTGAAATTTAACAATGACTAAGAATAAAGTGCTGAATCTGAACTTTAAGGGACTATGATTGTGTTAATTATCCATATTAGCTTAACAGCGCATGAACAGCAGCCCCTTTTTACACAGTTTCTCAATTTGAGGAGATTGTGTGATTTTAAACATACTACTGCAGCAATCAAGGAGTTATTTTATGACTCAGCAGTGCACTTTTGTTGATTGGCAAAGTCAGTTAACTGACCTCAGTGCAGCTAAGTAGGTGTTTCACTTGCTGAAAACCAGACGGATGCTCCATCACCACGATAGCAAGTATCAGCTGATGTCCATGAGTCATCGACCTCATCCAATCAAGGATTTGATACTGAATATTAAACAACATGACAGTATTAAAAGGTTATCTTAATGTGTTGATGGTATTATATATACACAGTAGATATTCTAATTAACTGTAGAATTGATAGGTTTTCTATTTGCCAGTGATAGTGTACTCCCCCCCCCCTTGAAGGCAGTTGTCGGCTCAACAAATCCCAAAATGTTATTATATGCAGATGACATATTGCTATGTGTGTGACCCCGACACCTCAATTATTAGCAACATTCCAGTCAAACAAATTTTGTAAATACACAAATTTAGGAAATGTTCTGGCTAATTACAGTAAAAGAAAAGTATATTCTATAAAGTTTATCAGCATGGCCCAGCCTCCCTTTGTCTTTTTAAAGAGATCAGTTTAACAAAATAAATGTATAGCCTCGCTTTCTTTTCCCCAGAATTTCATATTCCTAAAATACAAATAGACTCTCTCATAAATAAAAAGAATAAGGTTGTCACGTCTACAGCTGCTTTTACAACAAGATTGATTACATATCTCAAAATAATGTCATCATTCTTCATAATGGGAACTTTTTGTCACCGAATAATAAAAAAGGTATAAAGTCTGACAAAGACGCTTGAGGGTTATTGTAACAGGGCCTCTTAAACCTTCGTCCCTGAATAATGATTTTCCCGCCTGGCTTTGAACTTAAATCCTTTCCCCTATGGGCTGATAAACAGATTACAGTAAGTGGGGACTTAATAAAAGATAACACTGTTGACTTTTGTGGAACTTAAGGAAAAGATTAAACTACCTGGCTCCCAGTTTTTGTCCTGGCTAAGAGTTTTGTTTCTGTTCTTAAACCCTGCAGGGATTGTTTATTTCCAAGATGTATAAAATCAAAACCACACCAAAATGATTTGACAGAGTGTGATTGGTGAACTGTGGAATATAGATGTTCCTCCGTGGTTATGTTCATATTTGTTTGCTAAAAAAACAACATGAATACAAATACAATTACATAGACTTCATGCTTTGTATCCATGTGTGAGCTAGTGACTTGTTATATTTTCATATTTGTCACTCTATGTTTTTGCCACCCCGTTTCTGTGTGTGACCAACAGCACGTCAGCAGTCATCCCTCTCTTAGCAAATGATATGCATTTACACACTGTTTTCCTACCTAGGTTATGCTTTCATTCAAGCTCAGACACTCACTCAGACGCTGATGGTTATGAAGTCATCATGCAAAGTGCTAGCCTGGTCATTGTCTTCCTCAGTGACGCCTCAACATGCGTTCAGGAGGAGGAGGGGGGAATCAAACCACCAACCCTGCAATCAATGGACGACCCTCTTTACCTTCTGATCCACAGCTGACCCAAACACATAAGCTGTTCACAAAGTCAAAGGTTTTCTCTTTGGCTTTACTGAAGAGCATAAACATGTTCCTTCTACCCTTTACAACTATCCCAAAATGTATTTTCTGTAAAACTCTATCTGAACTCAGTGCAGACGCTGCTACACATTCTCCTCAGTGGTAGTCTCATTTGTTTGGAGGCACTTACACCGATGTCTCAAAATGAAAGTGGTTATGATTTATTAATGTTAAAACACTAGATGCGTAAGCTTTTTGAACCTCTTAGCATCAAGTAAATTCTGTATCATGGAACGTATGCAGTTGAATCATTCGGAAAAACTATATGCCAGAAAACTGTCAAACACAAGAGACTACAGCTTCCAACAAATAGATGGACTAAGTCCACAGTTAAGTGGTACAACTGTGCTGTAAAGCAGAACATCCAAATAAATTTTGCATAATATTGTAAACTCTCCAACACGGCAGAAAGTCTTTACTGTCCAAATGGTTGTAAATGCTGTTTGGGATATTTAGTCATCCATATTGCAGTTACTGTGGCTGGGATTTGATTATATTCTTAAAATTCTTAAAACAAAAACTATTTATCAACCACAAATGTAAAGCTGGTGTTCTCATCCATTATTCAGGGGGGATTTAATTAATGCCATAACAGGAAACTATTCAGTTTGACTAACACTTTGTCAAATGTTGAAAACTAGCTGGCTGCCATTACAGCCCTTTCTTATAAATAAATGAAATCATTATTCATGCTAAGGATCACAAACTGACTTTGAGCTGCCTCAAAAGTGCACTCGATAGATTGAATTTGCTGTTTTTCTTGGAATGTGTCAGCGATTTTAAAAGCACCATTTATAGCGAATTACATTTGATTCAAGAATCTATTCTTTAATTCGTTCTAACAGTCGAGGACGGAACAATCAATACCTGTGAAGATGAACTCTATCTCCCTCAGACAGAAACCACTAAAACTAAAAGAACAAGGAAATGTCCTCCAGATGTAAAATGCTTACTTGTAGCAATGCTCTTATACCATAGGGAAAAAAACAATAATTTAAGAAATAGGTACAGATATAAATGTATTTCAAACCAAAACTGGCCACAACTTCTTGCAGCTTTTGGCAAATTCTACCAATGCATACATCATATTATTCATCCTCATGGTATCATTAAGTGACTCAATATTTGGATACTTTTCTTTTTATAGCACAGCGGAGCAGTACATAATAACATAAATTGAGCATGGAAGAGAGACCTTAATGGAGCACATGTAAAATCCACATACGTATGAGGCCCTGAGCATATAATTAAGTTAAAGTATGCGTATAATAATGATCAACATATTTGAACTCACAAGAACATCTCCATGTAAGTACAACTAAAAAAAAAAATAGGTATGTTCTATCCTCTTTGGATCTAATATTCTAACATTATTGATTTATGTATTAGTGTCCAAATCAGCACCATATTGGGAAAATATACTCAACAGCTGTCGAAGAGCAGCATGCAAATGAGAGAAAATACTGCCAACTCATATCTCTGCATGCATAAAGTAATTATGTTAAAACACAACCTGTTTAACTACCCGGACAAGTCATCAATACACAAGTTAAATAAGAATGGAGACAACAACCCACTGTGTCTAACGCCAATACTGAAATAAAGAGTCAGATTTAGTGTAACGCCACCGACCCTGTATGACAAGTAAAGCAATACAGTATTCTGCGATAATTAAGTAGTTATTAGGAATAGGAAATAAACACATGAACAAATGAACAAAGTGGAATTGTGTCTATTATAACTGGCTTTTTCCTGCTGCTTTACAAAATGGCCCACAGATCTACAAACAACACAAAGAAGAACACGTTTGGCTATTGGAGTCTTGTTAAAGTGACAGCTCTTTTAAAAGCTCTGTCCTTATTTGATAATGAATTCATTGTACATTTCACAAAGACAGGATGGAATTATTAAAACACATCCTCAGGCCGTCACCCTGCCTGAATATATCAGGAGGAAAATTATCCTCCTGGTATATTATACGTTTCTTTGCCCTTACAGCAGCCTTCACTTACCACCTCAACAAAGGGAAGAAAAGTTAACTGATGAACCTGACACTGTGGAAACAAATATTTAAAAAGAATCCTCATAATGACAGTGTGTTCACACTGACACAGACACACAGTTGAACAGCTATACTTAGCTTTCGACAACGATCCAAGTGTAATTAAAGTATGGTGACGTGGAAATGAAGATGAAAAGCGGAATCTAATATCAAGCAGCTATTTTAGTCAAGCTGTTAGCTAATATCTGTGTGTATATGATGTTTGCGGTCCATACACAAAAGGTGCAGTTATAATTATTTTTTCTCATGAACGCTATTTTAAAAATTATTTGATTACCTTTCTTAAATTAGATGGTAATATATGATGGGTTTTTTTGTGCTTCTATTCATTGACAGATCTAAAGACTTGGACAGACAAAAACCATGTCTAGTTTTTGTCACCTCTGTGCTTGGTGGTACGTCGCAACATAAGTCATGCCATAAGCGTATAGGTTGTGACGCTGAGATTTTCATGGTACAATAACCATCTCAGAATATATCATGAGTTCACAGTATCAGGTATACTGTATTACACTATTATTAGTAGTAATAGTACTTTTTATCAGTTACAATAGCCCTTAAAGGAATGAGAACAAAATTATAATAAACAGAATCATAAACCTGATAAAAAATGTGCATGTAACTATAACATGTTACATAACTGAAGCATGTTAGCATTATAGCATGTTAAATTAACTACTAAATAAAAAATAACATCAGCTGTGAGCTTATAAAATAATGTCCTGTGATTATTAACAATTAACATATACTGTAGGTGTGCAACAACACAGCCAGGCTCCTTTAACTCACGTAGAAAAGCAAATATACACAATATGTTAACCGCCAACTTTCATACCACGGTATACCTTGGTTTGGTATACCATTACAACCCTATAAGCAAGTGGTTCTTTTCAGTTAAAAGACTGAAAATGAAACAAATCTGCACCAGAGCAGGCCTAATGATTACATAAACAATGAGAACAATAAATGCTATTTAGACGCTTATTATTTCATAACAATAAAGCAGTACTTTCTGAATCAGTTCCATTACAAAGAAGCTAAAGCTAGAGTTCAGTATATTCTATAGTGGCAAAGATGATATATGAGATGGAAATTTTACAGCGAGGGCTTCGAAAATAAATAAGTACGACGGTTATTACATCTAAGTGGGAAGGCCAACTGACCTTATCATACAAAATGTAGTGGTGAGTGTTGTAATGATCTCCATTAATGAATAGAGCGGAATAGTAAACAGGATCTAAAGCCCTCAGTGTGGAAACAGCAGCATGACTATGAATGACATCCCTATAATCCAGAACTGAAAGGATGAACTGCTTCAACAATCCTCTTCCTACAACTCAAAGGATCGGAGCACACATGACAATCTGTTCGTCTGTGTCAATAATGGTTTGGCTGATAAGTGTTCAGGAGACAAAGATTGGATGAGCACTGACAATCCGATGTTGTTCCTGACCAGCTTTCTTGGACACCAATAATTATGAATAAGACGTGAAATCCTGACAAATGAAAATAACCAAACAAGGCAGAGTATTGTAGCGGGTTGACAGTCACTTGTTAAGAGCTGCCAATCACATCTGACAAAATCATAATTATGGGTGGACAATTGCCAAGTCAAGACAAACCCCACAAGATATGAGAAAATAGCAAAGCAACAGTGAGACCAATCACAGCAATGGAACACACGGGAAACATTTCAACACAGCAATGCAGCAATGAGGTAAACAGACAATAAGTTGGTGGTTATTGACACAAGCAAAGCCAAAACCAAGAAAGTAGTGTGTTTGTATGTGGTGTTTGTGTTTGAATGTTACATCACAGCAATGAAACACACAGCAACAAGTCAACACAGCAATGAAGCAAACAGATTTCAAATTGCAAATGTTAACACAAGCAAAACCAGACCCAACAATGATAGTGAGTGTGAATTAGGGCTGCACAATTAATTGAAATTTTTTCATTTTTAAATACCATTTAAAATTAAATATTGCCGCACTGCAGAGATGTCCTGGTCTACACATCATATTCTACAGACTTAAGAAAATACCTTTGTTTGGTACAGATCACCACAAAAATCATCAATCAAAATCATCATCACACCATAATCATTTTAATGTTTTTCACTGACAATGAGGATAATGATGTAAAAATTATCATTTCTTCTAATGTCGCAAATCACATCGCAATTGCAATATAAGTCAAAAATAATCACATATTGATTTTTTTTTTTTAAATCGTGCAGCCCTAGCATGAATGAGTGCAACAATTCAGAGTTCAATCCAAAACAACTGTGTGTGTGTCCTGAATCACACTCAGTTCAGCACAACCCAGTTCTGCACCAACAATATGATACCAAACTCAACATTTACACTCCAGGATCTACCGCAGGTCCCACAAAAAAACAAACCAAACACAAAATCAAAGTGATAACCTCTGTTTTCACAGTTCAAACACACAGCAATGACGATTTAAAGTATTTACAGGGGGTAACATAGTAGACCAGTCAGAGTCAGTCAGTCAAACAGTCGGTCAGGTTTGAAGGAATCGGCTAGCTTTGCCAAGGCCAGCAACTCCCAGACCCCTCTAGAGACTCCTCCTCTGAGGCAGCCTTCAGACGGACCAGGGCCTCTGTGAGTTTCCCCACCAATCTTTTTGTTCCAAGTTTGTATAATTGACACACTTGGCAGTTCTGTACATGGTGTCAAACATCCAAACTGGCCAGCAGACCAGGTTAAGCTGTCTCCAAAGACCAAGGGAAAATAGATATGGATGTCTGAATGGAAATCAACTCCAAAAGTTGAGTCTTAAAAGTGGCAGGTGTGTGAAGTTGGTACAGGGTTTTGTGACAACACAATAAGACCCTCCATTATGCTGAATGAAAAGGTTGAATTGACATTTACTTTCTCCATTTTCCACAATCTTTTGATGCAGGGGGCACATTCAGAGTTTGCCTGCTGTTCCTTTCAGAATTGAAAATTGGAAGCTCTTTTGACAACTCTGAGGAGGCAGACAATGGGGTAACACAGGTACAGTATGGACAGTCCTCTGCTGTGCCAAGTAGGGCTATCGCGGTGAAGAAATTCCCCCTGTAGTGACAATGATTGCCTCAACAGCGCAATATGCAATAATATTTCCTTTTTTTTTTTTGCAAATTACTTCACTCCATTGTGATTGGACAGCTGGGTACAAAGTGACCCAAAGTTGAACATTTGTCAACTCTGCGACCAGAAATAAACGTCATACAGTGGTGTGGCATAGTGTCAATACCCGGCGCTCCCATTGCAAAGAATTCAAAAAAGAAAAAATGGGAACAAAGCGGGTTGCAGTGGTTGCTTGCCATCCCCCGCGGTTGGATTGTCAATAGCGCGTTATTGTAATAGTGCGGTTATTGCGACAGCCCTAGTGCCAAGGCCATCACCACACGCTGAATTCAGCTGCAGATAATGAGTCCAGGGTTCAGTGGGTTGGGAAACAGGGGTGCTACTTTTTATTGCGGTTTGAGTCACTAAGTGAAAGGTGCCAGTCAGAGTCACATCTGACAAAATAATAGTTATGGGTTGTCGATTGTACAGTTGTCCAAGTCGAGTCAAACCCCACAAAATAGGAGCAAAAACCATAATGAAAATCTCAGCAACTCAGCGTCAAATCAATGCAGCAGTATGCCAAACAGGCAACAGTTCAATTCAACTTTCAGGGAGTTGTTATTGACACAAGCAAGCAAAACCAGAACCAAAAATGTACTGTGGGTGCAATGTGAGTATGTATTTGAATGACAGCTCAGAGGTCACTCCAGCCAGTTTCAACATATTCAGCTCAGTCCAATCCACCTCTGCACAAACAATAAAACAGCAAATTCAAAAAAGCCGCTCCAGGATTTACAGCGAATCCCACAATACAAAACTGCTCTCTCAGTTAAAAAAGCATTTCCAGGGGTACTCACCAAACCTGACTGACAGACGGCGGTTTGAAGGGTCGAAACATGCTCAGCTCAGTCCAATCCAGTTCTGCACAAATATTAATATGGCAAACTCAGAAATCCACATTTACAGCGGATGCCACAAAACAAAATTGTGCTCTCAGCAGTGTTGCCAGATTGGGAAGGTTTCTGCAAAATTGGGCCAAATTGTCATTGATTAAATTGGGCTGGAAAAGCAGCATTCGGCTGATAGATGAAATCTGGGCTGCTTTTGACAACATTCAGTGGGATTTTGAAAGTATTGTGAAAACAATATTTCCAAACAAGCTGTCATCTCATGGTCAAAAACACATAAACTTCATTAGGGATGCACCGATCCGACTTTTTCAGTCCTGATAGTGATACCTGCACTTTGGGTATCGGCTGATACAGAGTACTGATGTTACGTGTGAGGTGAATTTATAAGGGAGAACCCAAACGCAGAGTCACAGGCAGGAAAGTTGTTCAAAATAAAAGCGAGCTTTAATAATATTAAGCTGAATATACCGAAACAACAAAAAGGCAGGGCATCAAGAAAAACCAAAAATGCAGGGAGGGGAACAAAGTACAAAAGAACAAATAGAAACAAACAACAAAAACCAAACAGAGGACAAAACCAAAAATACACTAACCAGTGAAACACGGGGAACA